>OX382176.1:0-134744 GCA_947507545.1 Clistopyga incitator
CTAAAGAACCTAAAGAACCTAAAGAACCTAAAGAACCTAAAGAACCTAAAGAACCTAAAGAACCTAAAGAACCTAAAGAACCTAAAGAACCTAAAGAACCTAAAGAACCTAAAGAACCTAAAGAACCTAAAGAACCTAAAGAACCTAAAGAACCTAAAGAACCTAAAGAACCTAAAGAACCTAAAGAACCTAAAGAACCTAAAGAACCTAAAGAACCTAAAGAACCTAAAGAACCTAAAGAACCTAAAGAACCTAAAGAACCTAAAGAACCTAAAGAACCTAAAGAACCTAAAGAACCTAAAGAACCTAAAGAACCTAAAGAACCTAAAGAACCTAAAGAACCTAAAGAACCTAAAGAACCTAAAGAACCTAAAGAACCTAAAGAACCTAAAGAACCTAAAGAACCTAAAGAACCTAAAGAACCTAAAGAACCTAAAGAACCTAAAGAACCTAAAGAACCTAAAGAACCTAAAGAACCTAAAGAACCTAAAGAACCTAAAGAACCTAAAGAACCTAAAGAACCTAAAGAACCTAAAGAACCTAAAGAACCTAAAGAACCTAAAGAACCTAAAGAACCTAAAGAACCTAAAGAACCTAAAGAACCTAAAGAACCTAAAGAACCTAAAGAACCTAAAGAACCTAAAGAACCTAAAGAACCTAAAGAACCTAAAGAACCTAAAGAACCTAAAGAACCTAAAGAACCTAAAGAACCTAAAGAACCTAAAGAACCTAAAGAACCTAAAGAAAATTTTTGGGGTCTTTAGGTTCTTTTTTTTCTCTTTAGGTTCTTTTTTCGTTGAACCTAAAGAACCTAAATGATTTTCCGGAAAATTTTTGGGGTCTTTAGGTTCTTTTTTTTCTCTTTAGGTTCTTTTTTCGTAGAACCTAAAGAACCTAAAGAAAATTTTTGGGGTCTTTAGGTTCTTTTTTTTCTCTTTAGGTTCTTTTTTCGTAGAACCTAAAGAACCTAAATGATTTTCCTGAAAATTTTTGGTGTCTTTAGGTTCTTTTTTTTCTCTTTAGGTTCTTTTTTCGTAGAACCTAAAGAACCTAAAGAAAATTTTTGGGGTCTTTAGGTTCTTTTTTTTTCTCTTTAGGTTCTTTTTTCGTAGAACCTAAAGAACCTAAAGAAAATTTTTGGGGTCTTTAGGTTCTTTTTTTTCTCTTTAGGTTCTTTTTTCGTAGAACCTAAAGAACCTAAATGATTTTCCTGAAAATTTTTGGTGTCTTTAGGTTCTTTTTTTTCTCTTTAGGTTCTTTTTTCGTAGAACCTAAAGAACCTAAAGAAAATTTTTGGGGTCTTTAGGTTCTTTTTTTTTCTCTTTAGGTTCTTTTTTCGTAGAACCTAAAGAACCTAAATGATTTTCCTGAAAATTTTTGGTGTCTTTAGGTTCTTTTTTTTCTCTTTAGGTTCTTTTTTCGTAGAACCTAAAGAACCTAAAGAAAATTTTTGGGGTCTTTAGGTTCTTTTTTTTTCTCTTTAGGTTCTTTTTTCGTAGAACCTAAAGAACCTAAAGAAAATTTTTGGGGTCTTTAGGTTCTTTTTTTTCTCTTTAGGTTCTTTTTTCGTAGAACCTAAAGAACCTAAATGATTTTCCTGAAAATTTTTGGTGTCTTTAGGTTCTTTTTTTTCTCTTTAGGTTCTTTTTTCGTAGAACCTAAAGAACCTAAAGAAAATTTTTGGGGTCTTTAGGTTCTTTTTTTTTCTCTTTAGGTTCTTTTTTCGTAGAACCTAAAGAACCTAAAGAAAATTTTTGGGGTCTTTAGGTTCTTTTTTTTCTCTTTAGGTTCTTTTTTCGTTGAACCTAAAGAACCTAAATGATTTTCCGGAAAATTTTTGGGGTCTTTAGGTTCTTTTTTTTCTCTTTAGGTTCTTTTTTCGTAGAACCTAAAGAACCTAAAGAAAATTTTTGGGGTCTTTAGGTTCTTTTTTTTTCTTTTTAGGTTCTTTTTTCGTAGAACCTAAAGAACCTAAAGAAAATTTTTGGGGTCTTTAGGTTCTTTTTTTTCTCTTTAGGTTCTTTTTTCGTAGAACCTAAAGAACCTAAATGATTTTCCTGAAAATTTTTGGTGTCTTTAGGTTCTTTTTTTTCTCTTTAGGTTCTTTTTTCGTAGAACCTAAAGAACCTAAAGAAAATTTTTGGGGTCTTTAGGTTCTTTTTTTTCTCTTTAGGTTCTTTTTTCGTAGAACCTAAAGAACCTAAATGATTTTCCGGAAAATTTTTGGGGTCTTTAGGTTCTTTTTTTTCTCTTTAGGTTCTTTTTTCGTAGAACCTAAAGAACCTAAATGATTTTCCGGAAAATTTTTGGGGTCTTTAGGTTCTTTTTTTTCTCTTTAGGTTCTTTTTTCGTAGAACTTAAAGAACCTAAATGATTTTCCGGAAAATTTTTGGGGTCTTTAGGTTCTTTTTTTTCTCTTTAGGTTCTTTTTTCGTAGAACCTAAAGAACCTAAAGAAAATTTTTGGGGTCTTTACGTTCTTTTTTTTCTCTTTAGGTTCTTTTTTCGTAGAACCTAAAGAACCTAAATAAAATTTTTGGGGTCTTTAGGTTCTTTTTTTTCTCTTTAGGTTCTTTTTTCGTAGAACCTAAAGAACCTAAATGATTTTCTTTAGGTCGGATTTCGTCGAATTCGACAACGGAAAATCGCCGAAGGCGATTTTCCGGAAAATTTTTGGGGTCTTTAGGTTCTTTAGGTTCAAATACAACCACGGAAAATCGCCGAAGGCGATTTTCCGGAAAATTTTTAGGGTCTTTAGGTTCTTTTTTTTCTCTTTAGGTTCTTTTTTCGTAGAACCTAAACAACCTAAAGAAAATCATTTAGGTTCTTTAGGTTCAAATACAACAACGGAAAATCGCCTTCGGCGATTTTCCGGAAAATTTTTGGGGTCTTTAGGTTCTTTTTTTTCTCTTTAGGTTCTTTTTTCGTAGAACCTAAAGAACCTAAATGATTTTCCGGAAAATTTTTGGGGTCTTTAGGTCCTTTTTTTTCTCTTTAGGTTCTTTTTTCGTAGAACCTAAAGAACCTAAATGATTTTCCGGAAAATTTTTGGGGTCTTTAGGTCCTTTTTTTTCTCTTTAGGTTCTTTTTTCGTAGAACCTAAAGAACCTAAATGATTTTCCGGAAAATTTTTGGGGTCTTTAGGTCCTTTTTTTTCTCTTTAGGTTCTTTTTTCGTAGAACCTAAAGAGAATCATTTAGGTTCTTTAGGTTCTTTAGGTTCAAATACAACAACGAAAAATCGCCTTCGGCGATTTTCCGGAAAATTTTTGGGGTCTTTAGGTTCTTTTTTTTTCTCTTTAGGTTCTTCTTTCGTAGAACCTAAAGAACCTAAAGAAAATCATTTAGGTTCTTTAGGTTCAAATACAACAACGGAAAATTTTTGGGGTCTTTAGGTTCTGTTTTTTTCTATTTAGGTTCTTTAGGTTCTTTAGGTTCGTTTCGCGGGGAACCTAAACAACCGAAAGACTTTTCGCGGGGAACCTAAAGAAAATTATTTAGGTTCTTTAGGTTTTTTAGGTTCGAATTTCATCGAATTCGACAACGGAAAATTTTTGGGTTCTTTAGGTTCTTTAGGTCAGAATTTCATCGATTTCAACGACGGAAAATTTTTAGGTTCTTTAGGTTCTTTAGGTTAGAAATATTGCGTTTTCACGTCGGAAAATCGCCTATGTACAATAAATGTAACTCACATAACAACAGGGCTCGTGGCTCAGCGGGTAGCGAGCTGGTCTGGCAACCGAAGAGTCCGGGGTTCGAATCCCGTTGCAGACGATTTTTTTTTTTTTTTCTTTGATCTTTTTTTTTCCTATACATATACCTATGTAATTTACGTATTAAATTCTTTCAACTCATTCTTATTGACTAACAATTTTATGCCTGAAACATTTTTCTATATAATCAGTAGTTTGGGTGCTATTGCTCTGTAACACTTTATATGCCTCACCCTGTATACACACGAGCAAAGGAGGAGCAGTCGAGTCAAGCTCCGCCCCTTCATCCTTCATCCTTCCTCCTTCCTCTTACGTGGAAACCATACAGTCTCTCTTGCTCTCACTGCACCAATGCAGTGGGCTACCGATGCGCGGTCTCTTTCACTCCCATGCCAGCGATACACTCGAGTACTCATGCGTTCTCTCTCCCTCTCGTGTCACAACTTGGCTACAGATGCGGTCTCTTTCGTTCTCATGCCAAAACTCGAGTACATTTGCAGTCTCTCGAGGTCTCATGCCAGAACTCGAGTACATTTGCGGTCTCTCTTGCTCTCATGGCAAACAATACCCTGGGAACATAGGCGTTCTTTCTCAGTCTCATATAACAGAACTGGAGTACTGTCACGGTCTTACTCGCTCTCATGGCAACAGTACACTCGAGTACTGATGCCTTCTTTTTTCTCACTTGCATGTTAGACCAAAGTACAGATGCGATGTCTTTTACTCTCATGGCAGGAATGCGTTAGTACGGTGTAAAATCTCGGTCGGATTGGTCACCACTGAGTGTGTCAGTGTGAACCGAGATCAAGTTAGCGCCGCACTAGAAATTAATCAAACGCAGCCTAAAAGGGGCGTGCCATCCGCGGAGTCTCCGAAGCCAGGGTTCGCCCCTTTTAGGCTACGTTTCATTCATATCTAGCGGCGCTAACTTCATCTCGGTTCACACTGAAAAAGATTTTCCACGATTCCGCGAATGCTTGAGAACCGCATTTCCCATAGTCGTTTCTACTCCTTACCTCTAGCCTCCATGGCTTAGAAATTGAAATTCTCGAAAATAAACTTCCGTGATCCCTTTTTCGACAGTTTCCGTCCCGCTCGCCGGATCTAAGATTTCTGCTTTACCAAAGGACCGTAGTTTATTAAGTATTTCGTAAATGAAATTTACCGACAGCCGGTCTATTTTTAAATATTACTCACAGAGTTCGTCGAGCCGATTAATTATGAACGCTGCCATTTGCAACGATAGATGGTGTTTTCGGGATTCGCCAATAAAACATTTTCTTCGCTTTAGCCAATATTAGCTTAAAATATATATTTTTTGATATTATTAAGAAGGACAAATTATAATAATGAAATAAAGGTTTTATTTTCGCCGCTCAAAACAATACTCGTTACAACGTAATCGTACTCATGTTACAATATGAAATTACCACTCACTTAGTAATAATCGAATCACACATAATTCGCTCGTTTGGATTACTTCGGATCGTTTGGGAGCACTTGGTGAAGTATTTATTTATTAAACAAAAGCCTTCATTATAATATACAATGCTATGTTAATGTTGTTAACTATATACAATACAATAGTACCTCTGCGAGAATACTTTTCCTCTATAGACTTGATTTTCATTCAGCTTGGCAATAATTGTTTAATGATGGGCATGCGTGCTGATTATCGCTAAGCTATCGGATACAAGACAATTTATTTAACTTGAATATTGCTTACGAGTCCTACTGAGAGGAAGAAAGCCGTGCGCGATACATTGTCGAAGAATGGCTTTAATCGATATCACATTAGGGGTGACTCCGACCTCGAACCATCCTCCAACGTTATTTACAAAATCTCATGTATGTTACAGTGGCCTCGGTTGTTTAACGCGAGGATGTTCGATCTGTACGCGTACCTCTCAGGTTCGATAAAAAATCAGTCTTGATGCGGATAGAAGAATCTGCGAGGTCGCATATCGTCGTTGTGCTTTATTTTATATATATATATATATATATATATGATTTTTCATATGAAAATTGTCATTGAGCGGCCACTGCTAACGACTCTCTATGGAATAGCTACTTTTGACGAATCTTGTATTCTGAGACAAGTAGTTTGTTTTGTTTTTAATAAAATCAAGCAAATATAGAGGTGGAAGTTGAGAGATTTTTCAATTGAATATCAGGCTCGATCGTTTTATGCTTGTTTATCGTGTGCTACGAGTTGAATGAGTTTGTGGGAAGATTGGTGATAAAACTTGGACAAGGATTTTCCGCTCTGTCACCGCTCTGCAAGGAAAAATGCCTGTAGGACATGTATTCCGGTGGATTTTGCTCGAGAGGCTGATCTCTCTTAATAGCGGCTCTTTGTTTTTTCATTTTTGTGTAACCCAGCACCGATACGAGTACAACGAAAACAACGAAACCCATGCAGATGCCAACGATGAGTCCGAGTCTTCGTGTTAGAATACTGTCACCGATTGTTCCTTCGCCAATCACTGAATCCGGTGCATCGAGAGTTCTGACCTCGGTACATCTACTCATGAGGGAATTAACCATAATCGGTGGTGGTATCGCCGAGTCCTCGATGATCTCATCGCTCGACGCGTTTCTTTGTCGAGAATTTGTATTCTCGGATATCGATGTTCCCCAACTTCCTAGGCCCAGAACGCAGATCAGATAACGCGTGTCCGATGCTAATTTCGACAGTCTAACCGAACGGGCTCTTGGATCCAGCAGCTTTCGCCGTACCTGCGAAAAGAAAAGACAAAAAGAAAAATGAAAAAAAAAAAAAACGCATGCCAAGAGAATTGATGGGGATGTTTTTTTTTTTTTTTTTCTTTTCTTTTTGAAGCATGAAAACTCACCTCGTCGACGTTATCAAGGGCGTGATAGGCA
The DNA here is from genome assembly GCA_947507545.1 of Clistopyga incitator. Classification (NCBI taxonomy): domain Eukaryota; kingdom Metazoa; phylum Arthropoda; class Insecta; order Hymenoptera; family Ichneumonidae; genus Clistopyga; species Clistopyga incitator. The sequence continues at coordinate 6,598 of OX382176.1, forward strand.
ACCTGGTAACCGTGAAGACCGGAATGATTGCGACTCTGCCAAGAGACGAGCACGGAAAATGGTTGAATATCTTGAATAGCGAGTTTAAGTACAAGCGGAGCTGAGCAAAAAGCATGAGGATCGAGATCGAGAAAAACAAGTCCACGAAGTTCGGGTGGTTGTTCGCATCTGAGCAGGCCACTTTCCATATCACTGACATCGACACCGCTCTTCTTTCTCTCTCTGCCACCATCACCTCCGATATCTCCAACGAGTTTCTGATGATCGCGCAACCATTCCCACAATTCTTGTGATTCGCAACCGCAGTGCAATGGATTCTCTGCGAATGCAAAAACGGATGCAAAGCATTATTATTATTATTATTATTACTATATTTCGTATATATATTTAGACATGGATGGCCTACCTTCGGCTCGGAGACTTCGTATTTGCGTTTCGAGCGGTCGAAAAGCATTAAGGGGCAAATTCTCAAGATAATTTCTACTGAGATCCAATAGCCGAAGTTTCTTGAGTGGTCTGAAGGCTTCGCTCGATATAGCGTTTATCCAGTTACCGTAAAGATGAAGCTCCACCAAACTCACGAGATTGTTGAACGTCACTTTGCCTACTATACCAATTTGATTATACGAAAGATCGAGAATCTGGAGTGATTTTAGATCGAGAGGAAACTCCTCGAGTTCCTTGAGACGATTGTGAGTTAGATTAAGTATACGAAGATGCTCCATTCCCTGTAGTCGCTCTTTCGGTAGAATCTCTATGCTATTCATACCCAAATGAAGGGTCAAGAGGTTTGGTAGATTTCTAAATGCCCCCGGTGAGACTCGAACTATTCCATTGTGAGTGAGAAAGAGATGAAGGAGCGCTGGGAATGCTTCGAAATCTTGAGACGTTACGATGCTCATATTAGTGCCGCTGATATGAATTTCCTGAAGAATCGGATACACGGCCTCGGAGGGAAAATCATGAATGCGATTCATGGGATTTTTCGTTAGATTTAGCCACGTTAAACCCGGCAAATTTTCTCCCGACAGGGCGATAGCTGGTATTTTCGTTAATTTATTATCCGACAAATCGACGCTTCTCAACATTCTCGATTTTCCAAAGAAATTCGCGGGTAATGCCTTCAATTGATTTCCACTGAGATCGAGCGACATCAAACGTGACATATTCGCTGTAGCGAAGCCCGTCATTGTCTCGATTTTATTGTGACTGAGATCCAACTGTTTGAGATGGGTGAGCGATGTGAGATTTGCCGCATTCACCGATATTATATTGTTGTAAGACATGGAAAGAATTTCAAGATGACGAGCAAAAGAGAGTGCTTTGTATGGTATCTCGTTAAATGCATTTTTATCCACGCGTATTTCGCGGAGCGAGTGTAATCTCGAGAATAGACGGGTTGGCAAGTCCTCGAGGAAATTAGCCACGAGTACGAGTCGAGCGAGATTTGGATTTAGGGTGAATATTGTCTCGGGTATGTGACGAATGTGTGCATTTTCGAAAAGAAGCTCCTGAAGCGAGGGCAATCCGTACAAACTCGGCTCGCTCAATTCATGAAAATTGTTACCCGATGCCGTTAATGTTCGAATACTCAGGAATGTGAGTTGTCTAAGGGCAGACGTCGTCAATAGATTATCCTCGAGATTCAAATGTAAAAGATTGTCGAGACCACGAAAGGCATCGATCTCGATTTTTCTTATCGAACAATTTTTCAGATTCAATGATTTTATTGGCAATTTATCTTGAAACATGGAATCCTCGATGACGCTTAAATTATTATTCGCTAGATCGAGAATACGAAGTTTCTTTAGGGCAGTGAGAGCGTAGGGATCGAGTGTTTGTAGACCATTGTTCTGTAGATAGAGTTCCTCCAATTGGTGAAGTTCGGAAAATGTTTTCATTGTCACGTGTTTGAGTTTGTTGATACTTAATTCGAGATATTTCAGTGCTTGCATCGACTGGAATGCGTTATCTTCGATCGTCGATATCGAATTGTTGGTGAGATAGAGACGCTCGACCAACACAAGATCACGGAACAACGGAGCCTGTAGACGCGTCAATTTGTTGTGCCCCAGCCACATGATCCTCACAGATGCTTGTCCCCTCAGGGAATCGTTGTGTAATATTTCAAGACCATTGCTGTCGAGCTGAATGGAAACGAGGGAAGAACTGCCGCCGCCGTCGGACCTCGACGAATCGGACGACGACGACGACGACGACGACGACGACGACGATGATTCAAATACATCGCCCAGTGCCGCCAATTGGTTACCCTGCAGATTAACGTGCTGCAGGGCATTCAATGTCCTCAAAGCTCCACTCTCCATATCGGTGATTGCATTATTTTGAAGATGAAGCTCGAGTAACGACGGCAATTGTCTAAATACACCACGGCTAATTTTCGTTATGTGATTATTTTGCAATCGGAGTTCGCGCAATTGATGAAGCTTTGTAAAAATACCGGATTCAAGATTACGAATTTTATTACCGTCCAGTGAGAGGGACGAGAGATTTTGGCAATTGGCAAAGAGCTCGATTGGCACTCGTTCGATATAATTATTGCTGAGGTGCAGTTGAGACAATTGGCTGAGGCTCGATAATCCCTTGGGATCGATTCTGCGTATCGCATTCTGCTGGAGATAGACGACAGCGAGACTGGTGCTACCGAAAAACGCGTCGCCCGGTATTTCCAATATATTATTTTCCGCAAGATAGAGCTCTCGTAGTTGCGAGAGTTTTGCAAAAACACCGCCTATATAGTGGATATGATTGTGGCTGAGCTCGATAGTCCGTAATCTCGGATTATCCTTGAAAGTTGACACATCGAGAAAGACTATTTTATTGTGACTAAGATCGATCGACTCGAGCTCCGTGAGTGAGACAAAGGCGTCCTTGTCAACAGTCTCAATGGAATTGTAGTACAGGGAGAGGGTGTGAAGTATCGGACAGGGCCGAAAACAGTCTTGACCAAGTTTGTCAAAATTGTTGCTGCTCAAATCGAGTATGAGAAGCGAAGTGAGCTTCGAGTATCCGTCGTCCGGTACTTGGGAAATTTCGTTCCACGCGAGCCTCAGCGAAGCGAGACTCTCCAGTCGTCTCAATGCGCTCATTGGAAACAACTTTAGCCTATTTTCCGTGAGATCGAGGTCGCTCAAGCTATCCTCGAGGCCCGCGAATGTGTGTTCCGATATCTTTGATATCTGGTTGCCCTTGAGACTGAGCTTTATCAGCTTTAATCCCCAAAAACAGTAAGACGATAGATCCTGAATAAGGTTGCCCTCTAGATCAAGAGCCGCGAGCTTTTCAAGTTCCGCCAAAGACTTTTGGGGTACTTGTGGCAAATGCCCCGAAACCAGTGCCAATGATTCCAAATTTTCCTTCAGAACCGTGAATGCATTCTCGTTTATCTCGCGAAGCGAAGAGTGCGATATCTGTAGATGCCTTATCCGCGAATTCACGGGAAACGAACCTTCCTTCAATTCTTCGATACTTTTATCCAGCTCATAGACACTCAGCGACTGCACTATCGTCCCGGGACCTGTGTCGACAAATAACCAATAATCCCACCGTTCAATATCAATGCTTAACAAAAATACACACACACAATTATTCATCATTCACATATTTACTCACCCCCTTCCGACAGAACTCCGAGCATTGTATTTCGTAACGTGTCCTCGGTTGCACCGGGACACTCGAGAAAGAGGCCATCCTCGAAATTGTAGCACGGACAGCCGGGAATAGCCTCGGTTCTCGGACATTCGGAACCCTGTGCCCGTGCCACTTTTGGCGCGCTCCCGAGTCCGGGTATAAAGAAACTCAGGAAGAAAAGTCGCCTCGCACATATGAAACGAAGAGGGCACGCGGCGGTGGCGGCGGAGGAGGAGGAGGCGGCGGTGGCGGCGGCGGCGGTGGCGGCGGCGGCGGCAGTTCCTCGTCGCTTCCGGCCTCGTAAATACTCTCCTCCCGTCATCCTCGACTCGCATTCGACACAGCGATCTCCGGAATTTTATCGACTCCACCTGCAAACGAACGATTCACGAGCTCAAAGCATTTTATCTGCTTTTATCTTGTAAATAAAAAATTCGACCATCTACCCGACGAGATGCCGCGTGGTTCGGTTTTCAAATTGTAAAAAGCACCCCTCTATACGTACCTTTCTTTATAAAGCAACGGTAGCTTCGCCAGTCGCCATGTTCCCATCAACAGAAACGAATGAGCCCCGGGAGTGTTCATCCGTCTTGTCGCGAGACGCACAATGAAGTTTCGTTATCCCGGTTAACGCACGACCCCCATCACCGTATCCTTGTACCGTCATATGCACCCCTCGACTCTTCGATCGATAATTCGTCTCAGTCTTTCTGTATTATTTCTTTAGTCTTTCCTTTGGATTCAAACAAAATAACAAACAATCACAAACCTGTTTACATTTGGTGGCAGTGAATGGAGCAAAAAAGTATATATTTTTTTTAATTAATAAAAATACTCGTTAGTGCGGGTAATCGTGCCAGAGGTTGTTGTAGTACGAATCTCTTTGCAAAATGATCTTTTGTTGTCTTTTGCGGTATTACGCGGGTGGAGGGGGCTGGGAGCTCTCCAGTTCTGGTGCGGTGGTTCCCGATTCTCTCTGTCGAAAAGGTGATTCGCGTGAAACGCGACAAAAGCGGAAACCTCGAAAGCGGATACAAGCGATAAATCACGAAGGTGAAGAGAGAATTTTTCCGTTTCTCGAATGGTTTATAGCGACAGAATCCGGGAAAGTAGTCGATGTGTGTCGGTCCACCACCGCCGCCGCCGCCGCCGCCGGGGAGCTAGGCCCTTTATCTTGCGGAGGGTTGGCGCGAGCGGTCATCGCGCGTTCTTCGCGATATCGTCGAGAACTCCGCCGCACGCTCTTGCTCTCGAAGCACCTCAACGAAAGCCAATTCTCCACTTTTCTTGCTTTCTCTGTCCAAGACGGTTTTTCACTCTCGAATCGACTGACGTCCCCCCGGGATATATAGTCACAAATCCATTAACCACGCTCTTTAAACTTCTTCAAGGATTTATCGAGGTTGCTCGATCGACGTTGAACCGGTGAACGCAGCCTGATGGCTCGCTGTAAGTGTACGCGCGGCAAAGAATGACCCCTCACCTCACCTTTCTATCTCTCCTCGAGAGTCTCGCGCCGAATAGACCGGCACCATACTTGCTACATCCTATCAAAAAAATGAAATTAATCGTTCATCGCACAACGATAATCGCTACACGAAAAAGAGCCGTTTTTTCGCTTTTTCCTTAATCATTTAATTTTTACTGTCATTATTTTGTGCTAATTTTCCATCCTTTGATGAATTATCGACCGCCGGTGAGGAGGAACCTCGCACTTTGGATCAGCGGTTTCAATTAAATATCGACAATGTTTGCGGTCTATGAGGGAAAAATAACGGTACCTAGCTGTTCCTATGTTGGATAGAATGAGGAAAATCTATAGCGTAGCGGCGATCCGGTAGCAGCCGGTAGTAGGGGCGGGGGGTGAATAAAAGGGTAGAGTTTCTGGTCGACTGGTCCAGGATATCGATTTCGGTACATCCACGACCGCCCATACGCGCATCTATTCACCCTCCCACCAATATCGCTATATTCCTCCTCGAAGCCCCTAAAAGCATACAACCATTCATGCAACCGTTCCCCATTCGTCCAGCAACTGTTACAAATACCACCACCCACCTCGTCCATGTATCGCTGGAATATAATTTATCGATAACTTTTATATGATTTATTTTATGTTGATATTTTCCTCTCTAGTTATACCTATGACGAAAACATCAGCCATCGTTACTCACGCACTTTACGGAAAAATTATATTTCTCGGATAGTAGTTGGATAAAGATAGTTTTTAGTTTAATTTACGGATTAATTGATAAGAAATAGAGTGGCGAGCAATTGTGATCGTGTACAGTTGAAACGTAATTGGTGTTGCCAGTAAACGGCTTTGCAATTGAAAAATTGTGAATTGTGTGCAGTGCGTTTGGAAATTTTTTTTTCAGTCTGTACGAGGCGCATCGCGGTGCTTTCAATTCCAATGGTATTACTTCTCGAGGCCCCTATACACTAGCTGACGGAACATTTTTCGGTCTCCTCTCTCGTCTGCCCGGAAGCCATCCCTTCCGCTTGTATACAACGTTATTCGCTACACAGAGGGGGATACAACATTCATTCGATTGCCGCTGTGTATGATGGATTCGTCACGTAGATCGGCCTCCTCCTCCTCCTCCTCCTCCTCCTCCTCCTCCTCCCACCTCTCTCTACTCAATTGGGTTAATACCCGCGACAGCCGATATCCGCTCGAGCTTTAATGCGCTTTTAATGTTTCTTCTAGACGAATACTCTCGAACGAGAAATCTCAACTTCTCTGTGGCCCACTCTGATATCCGCGATTTTTTCGAGAGAATTTTTTTGTTCGATCGGTCGAGCATCGAGCAATGAGAGTTTATTCGATGCAAGAGATTCCCCCCCCCCCCCCCCCTCCCCCCTTCGCCACAATACTCGAATGGATACGTATAGAAAAGGATTAGAAACATTTGTAGTGGTAAGTCATATTGTAGAGTGTCGCGGTGCTGGTAAAGGAGGTCTGTGGTTGTGAAGAGAAAAGCGCAAGCGCGTGCGTCTGCGTGCGGTAAAGCCTCCGACAAAGTTGTCGTCTTGGTAGAGAGTTGCGGCGGATCGGAACGCGAGGGTGCACTGGCCTCTCGGTATAGCGATATATGTACGCGGCATGCTCGCGATTCGCGCAAGAAAATTCCTCATTCTCAGTCTCGACTGTTTGTCTCGCGCACTTGCCGGGCTAAGAGATATTCATAGAAGAGGGAAGAAGGGAGAGACTGTCTATTCGTGGTTTCCTCATACCAGCTATCCTACGTATTAACATGTATATGGAAATTCACAGATTCACAAATATTTCGAACGAGAGAAGAATAGAATAAAAATCGAGAGAAAGCCAAAACGACGGATAGAAAAACCTGTGTTTCGTCATTTAACGTTTGACTCTTTCGATTCACGTTAAAACGCTTGGCACAATCAAATTTCATCAACATTAATTATTTTTATTCCCGTGAATACGTGATAACAGTTGTAGTTTAATGAGCCACAAGTATTGAAGAAAATTGGAATCTCTTAGTTGAGTATATATTGTAAATTGTGATTGGAGAAGTACTTATATCTAGAGCTTGTCTCTCTGGAGGAGATCCACGACAAAGACGTGGAATTGCAATTAGCTCTATGGTTGATTGAGTTTATCGGCAAGAGTAGGCGATAATGATGGAGGTAATTGCCGCAGCAGTGGAATTCTCCGGATATTTGAGTTGAGAAGGAGGAATGATGGGGGTTGTCGCCCGGTGGTATCCAACATTTGGTTCACACGCGCTTTTAAGCAACGCTTATTCGCATTTTATTGGCCCTCTCGTCGCGCCTGCATCTCCGACTGCTCTTTTCACGGTTCGGATATTTCTTTCGCTACCGTCGGAGGTGCTGGTCAGACTTGATGTTATCGCAGCATCGCACACACCTCGAACCAATTTCCGTCTCGACTCCATTAAACGATACCTTACATTATCGTTGTCCTCATAGAGGCCATCGGAAATGAGGCTCTCTTTAGTGCCCAAGACCAACCGAGACCATTCCATTTCTCTCTTTGACACCCGGCATTGTCTCTCTCTCTCTCTCTCTCTCTCTCTCTCTCCACTCACTACCTGTTAATACTCTAGAAATGGAAAAAAAAAAAAAGAAAAAAAAACAACGATTATAATTTAGTCAAACTGTTAAGTTGAGCCTGAACGAGGGTCCCGAACATTGTTCTCGAAAATTGTTATACTTGAAGATATATGAAAGATTAATAATACGGGGGCAATGGCGCGCGACTGCAGATCGCTATCGTATGCGATTCCCGGTGCACCCGCCGCCGCGGCGTGCGCACAATCCCCGGTAAGCGTTCACCCGCACCACCGCGCCGCACCACCGCCATCATCCACGTCACATTCAATCAACGTGTCGTAAATTCGCGAGTGTAATCTATCACCCGGCAAATATTTACGTCCTCCTCGCGTGCCGTGCGCGTTTTTCCAAACCTATTGCGCCACGCTTTACCGCTCTCTTTCATCGACTCTTTAATTCTCGTATTTATTTTTATTATTGCGCCGCGCGTAATTCCAACAATGGACCATGAAAATCGGTATACCGAAAAATGAAGAACCTTATCATATTTTCTCATCACCTCCGATCCAATTTCGCTATATGTTTACCAAGTTCAACGACTAACGCGTTATTCCACATAGAGGCTGAAAATCTCGCGCGGTTACCGTAATGACGTTTAACCAAAAATTCAAAATAAACGTTATCTCTACAGCCTGTAAAGGGCTCATTACGAATAATCAATATTTTAGTACGTACCGAAATTTGATTATAATATTTTTTAGATATCGGGTACATAAAAAAACACGAATGCGCGGAGAAACTGTGATGAGAAATGAAATGATGATATCATTCGTCGATAAAATATCAAATTAGCGGACGATATAGAGTAGTATTATTTGAGTAAAATTGTACAAAAGAATGATAAATCGTAGGAGCACGGAATTAATTGTCTTTCTGGAAAATCTCTCGACTCGATAATAGTCTTGTCGGTAATAATTCGAGTCAAGTACGGTGCTCGCGGATGGCCGAACAAAACGTCGCGGTAATTAGAGTGCGGTAATTTGGTCGAAATCGCCAACGATAGGCTAATAATAGCAATTACCGTGGATAAGCGGTGTATAGTTGATTACTATGCAGTGGATGTGGAACAACCGAATTTACTCTGTCATTAATGTATCCCTCTGGTGAATACGTGTAACGTGGCTTACAAATATGGACATGTGACGATGTGGAGGAGCGCGTTTAACGCATTTCCGTCTCGAGTCACTGCATCCTCTTACATCCGTCCTAAACTCAATAAACGATTTCCGCTTGACAACAGTGACATTACAATGACGAAAACACTTGAGTTGACAAACATCTTAAGCCCCAAGTTTCCCCAAGTCAATCGATTTTTCTACTTGGGCTTTATTTTAACGGATCGATAGCATTATAGTTTAACCCTGCCGAGTTCCAAAGTAATTGGAAAATATTGAATATTTACTAAGGAAAATGTCAAGTGAAGTGGTGGGGTTGGCGCGGCGATCACGTACGGTAATTTACACTTGATGGGTGCTGATAGTGTTGGTCGACAAGACCGAGTGTGGCATATCACCGTAGGGTCGACGAAGGACCTCGTGAGGCTGTTGAAAGGATAACCCGATAGAGATGGTCAAGGGTCACGGGTTCCAGCGCGAGAGTGCCATAGAATAGAGAGCGAGCGAGCGAGCGAGCCAGATTGTAATGTATAGGAGGTTTGGAGTGTCACGTGCAGCAGACCGAAACCGCGACGTCGACACTCCCGGGCTCTGTTAATCAAATGGACGATGAAGTTTGGCGATCCCTACCGGTGTTGCAGCTGCAGGTGATGCCGCCGCCGCCGCCGCCGCCGCCGCCGCCACTGGGCCCGGGCTAGGAGAAATGGTTAAGGTAGTGAGGGGATTTCGTGTGAGGGCTACAAGGCCTCATCCAACGTATCAACTCCCATGAAGGATGATTCAAGTGGTGTAAGAGACATGGCCTATAATACAGCACCGTCCAGCCCGAGAGAAATGTAGACGAGGGTGGAACCATTTCCGAACATGTCCATTGTCATATACAACGTATAGCCCCAGCCAGAGGGAATACCGCCTTCGAGTGCCAGGCCAGCTCTCGCTCTCTATTCACATTCCGGATGAGCTTGCTCATTCCTAATTTGAGCCTGCGAATCGCAGCGGTTTCTCCGGATCTCCTATCTTTATTTCGAAATGTTGCCAAAATTGGTATGGAATAAAGATCCTGACTCGATCGACGAAACCGCGCCGACGACGTATCCTCAAAGAGGATCCACACTCCACCTAGAATCAGCGTGTACTCTGATGCATAATTATATTAAATATTTATCATTTGTCAAGGATTCCACAGTGAAGCTTACAAATAACAATTGGCGAAGGCCTGTTGTATTTATTGTATACTATTCGAGTTAATATGGGAATATAGCAATTATGAATATGCCTTCTCGTATTTCCCACAAGTAAACCAGTATTGAAAAGTGTTAAACTTTGAAATTTCTCTCTAATCGTTATAATTGATGCTGTGTGGGTTATAGAACGTCATTGTAACATGTACTCGTGTCCCTATAACCCATTCGCCTAGCCTGACCCCTCATCAACGACTGATTATCGTATCTCCACTCTCCTTCTCTCTACCCAATAGATCGAGACATTGATCGCGCATCGTTTACCTAAACCTCTAACCTCATCTCGGTGTGAAATCTCATTTTTCGATAATAATCAACGATAGAGGACTGGCAAAGATGGTAACCTGAAGTAATCGCGGACTTTGTTCACCCGTAATAAATAAATTATGGGGCCGTCCGAATTGTCGCCAAGTTTCTAATCTGAGTTGTGATTCAAAGTTGTATAGTCTTGTTGTTACATTCCAAAGTTTATTCGTCATTAGCGGGGGGGGGCACTTTGTTTCAATTAACCCTTTATGAAAAATATATACACAGATTCTCGATAAATTATTTTTATGTATGCTTCATCTGTGGTCAACGTGTGTATTCAAGTCGAATCATTTCGACAATATCGAAAATTTCGAATTACCGTTGAGATTATTGGCATAGAGCTACTCGCGTCTGTACCGTCCCAGTCATTCGGCTTGGCACACAGATGAGGAGATACGATGTGCTTTTTTTTCTCTTGTGTTGGTTGGGGCCAGTGGCAGTCTTGAGGACGAGCTGAGTTGCCGGTTCATAAAGTAGTAGGCATGCAGCACCACCAGCCGCCGACTCTCTTGACTTCTCGAGTGAGTCGTACTGGGCGAAAAAGGGGAATGAGAGCTTGCAGCGCAGACACAGCAACCGGCGTTGTAGCCCAGCGTTCACTATTCGTCTGTTTTTGTTTTTGTGTTTTTTTTTTTCTTTCTTTGCTTGTTTTTTTTTCTTTTTTTTTTCAATGAGTTGTCCATCTATTCTTTGGATCTCAAGTTTGTGCTGGATTTTCTACAATCGTTGAAATCAATCTAGAGAAGAAGAAAAAAAAAACGCTCTTTGTCGTAGAAAAATGATATTTACCTCTATTCGAGAAGTGCCGGGTAATTGGACGATACCAAATCCATTCTCACAAGCTTGACATTGTCTTATATCGTTATCATTATATATTGAATTATTGGATTAGCTCCTGGATGAGGAAGATAAATTGTCGAAAGACACGAGTCACTCGCACTCACTGGTAATGAAAACGAACAAAGACAGTGCACAGATTTCACATGTGTTGGATTTAACGAGCGACAAGTACATCGAGGTAACGACGTTTAACGACGTTTGACACATTTGTGTTTCCTCACTAACGACTATTTATATCGTTGTCTGGTCGCTGTAAGGTCAACTATCGTATCCAAAGATTCTCTGAGAGGATTTGTTTACGGGAAAAGCACAGCAGCACCGGCGGCAGCGACAGCGGCAGCTTGGCGCAGTGGAAAAACGCGTCACTCCCATTGAAGAGTCGTCGGCGGACTGGGCAGCAATCGTGCGCGGCAACGGCACTGAGATGTGCCGCGAAGCTCACGGGCATGGGCCACAAACCCAGGAGGGAAAAGCAAGGGTACCAGCAAGCGCTATGCCGAGGGAGAGACAGTGAGGCGTGGGAGTAAGTGGCACGTAGAGGGGCCAACGAGATCGAAGCTACCAGAGAGAGAGAGAGAGAGAGAGAGAGAGAGAGAGAGAGAGAGAGAGAGAGAGAGAGAGAGAGAGAGAGAGAGAGAGAGAGAGAGAGAGAGGAGGGCGAGACAGACAGACAAGCTTTTCGTAGCCTGGATCGGATAGAGCGAGAACGATAGGACCGAGGATGCTGCGGATAGAGCCAACGAATTAACGGCTCTGTGCGCAGCATCCCCTTTTCCCATTTTCCATCTGCGAATCTTTACGAATGTTATATCCTTTACTCTCATTATACCTACACATCATCAACTGCGAAACAAACACTTGGCTATGTTTATTCATTGATTCTTTTTCAATAACGTTACCTCTTTTTCTTTTTCTTTTCAACTTTCAACTTGATCATTTTTCCACCACACGACGATAACTATAGAGTTGTGTCGCATTTGTCAGATGTATAACTACTAAAAAGTAAAATCTCCGTGTGATTGTAATGGAGAAAAAGGGGGTGGGGTGGGGTAGGGTAGGGATAGCGAGGATTCTCAGAGGATATACACAAGAGTACGCGTTCGCGCACAATAGCCTGTACTACTGTCCCTTTTTCACGCGAATCCCCTCTGCGCTCTGATGAATGGCGACTAACTTTTTTCAACAAACAATGCATCTGGGATGCGATAAACAATGGAAAAGGTAGGCAGAATGGTAAGCCCTCGGGGCCACTGGTTACGATGCTCCCTTGTATTCTGGAATATTTTCGCGCCTCGCTTCTCGAGAGCGGTCAGCGGTATCACACTCGATATATGCATCAACCACTCGACAATTTATCTCATCTTTTTATCAATGAAAAAATTACTACAGTTTTTTAATTTTTCAAATCTATCGATCCCTATTGTATAATGACCAAAGTCAGATTAAAAACAATTTCAAGTCTTCTATCTCGCGGTAGTTTTGACGATCTATTCTATTGACTGTGGAGTATTTAACGCGAGTGCACTCCTAAAATCTTCTCTCCCATTGTTCGTCATTGTTGTAGTATTCCGATGGCATCGTTCTGACGATGTATTTTTCACAGTGGCCTCGATGCGAAGGGCACACGTTGTTCTCGCTTGGGGGTAGTATAATCGGAGTTGATGCAGCAACATGCCGAGGCGTGGCCCAGTGAATTCTTGGAAAAATAAAAGAAACAATATTCCCGCTGCTGCTGCTGCTGCTGCTGCTGCAGCAACTGGCCCAGTTTCTTTTTCCAAGAAACATCCCAATTTTGTACGACGACGACGACGACGACGACGACGACAGAGAGGAGAGCGAGAGGAGCGGCAACAAGAGGGAACGTCGCGCTAGTCGTCACTAGCGGTGTCGCGTACCGTGCATTGTTCTCCAGGCTCACCCGCAACTCTAAAGCTTCATGGATAATAATACCGTGGTAGGTATAGAGTATAAAAGCAGTTGAAAGGCGAGCGCTAGAAAAAGGACAAAGCGCTAGACAAGAAATATCCATATTCATATAGGTATATGGCTATGAGGTCCCTGTGCTTCCACCAACCCATTTATGCTTCAAGAAATTATACATCATGGAAAAAGAGAGAGAGATAAAAAAAAACTAATTCGGGTTAAGATAACGAGAAAGTGAAATTGAGATTGAGAGTGAAAAAGAAAAAGTTTCAAGTAGAGAAGGGTGTGCACAGAGAGAGAGAGAGAGAGAGAGAGAGAGAGACTATGGGTCGGTAGATGTAGAGTGTCGCGTCCTGAACGGAGACGGCCTAGTGGTAAGCTCGAGAAAACAATTTCTAATTAACATAGCCAAGAAGCCGTTTCATGCACACTCCGGTAGAGAGGACTGGGAGAACACGGTGAACCGCGCGGGCCTTTTCCTCTGGGGAATTTTCCACGTGGCCCAACTAAGGACGCGTAGTCAGGACCAATGGAATGAGAGTGCCGGATACAAGGGATGGCTCACTGCTCCATAACCACCACCACCACCACCACCAACCCGTACCTTCTTCGCAAGTGGAGAAAGCCTGCGAGCCCTTTCGCATATCGACAAAGTTTCCGTCGAGTGTGTTCCCGTTACACAGAGCCCGCAGAGAAGCTCCGACTACTCTAGGCTCTGCCATACCGTCCCCCGAAGCGCCAGACTTGCCCGGTAATTAGATATTAACGCCCGTTCCACAGTCTACCGGCAGGCATGTGTATAGATTCCCCCCCCCCCCCCCCCCCCCCCCCCCCCCATTTACTCGCTCAACTTTACCACTTTTTAACTCAAGAGTGCCCTTTTACCATTGTCTCATATATATATGTAACACTTTTACTTAAATGTAATAGAGCGGAAATACAGTAGGTCTCACACTCGGACATAATATAGGGATTTTTCCGTTAAAAGCGATTCGATTTTGGGTCAAGAATGACGTAACGCCACAAGTAATTTATAGATTATGAAAATAGATTCGATCCATAGCCGAGACTTGGCCTTGGACTCTCGACCGTTCTCGAGTCCGTATAGGTCTCACGAAGATTTTATTTAAATCGTATCGAGTAAAATCTTGTTCGACACTTTGTGACAAGAGTTTTGTGTGACAAGAGAGTTGTGTGTGAATCGGATTATCTCGAGTGATAGCCGCCGAGCCTGAATGGAAATGACCTCAAGGTGAGTTGTACTTGATTGCTGGATGGCTACTTTTGGGTTTGTTCACCGATAACGGGCGTGCTTCGTTTCCGGATTGTCGGACAGGGTCGCGAGAGCCAACGATCCTCTTTGCCTCCAAAGCAGCCAAGTGTGCAAGGTTTATGCTCGCTCGACTTTGCAAACTTTGTCCTGCCAGGAACGAGCATCCCTCTTACACTCGGTGGCTCCATTGTTTCTTCCTCTTTGCCACTGGCATTGCGACAACTACCAACCGGCATTACGACAAGTCGGCAAACTTGGAAAGAACCACACGAGAATGATGTATAGCAGTGGCCTCACCGACTCGTGTATATCAGACATGGCACTCAAATTGAGCTCAATTACTTCCATAACGGCAAGTGTACAGCGTACGTCAATTAAAATCACTCTTAAAGTCATGAAAATATTCTTCTGATATGTGGATCGTTAGTTGAGCGTTAGTGTTACCGTCCAATGTGGCGTAATCGCAAATGCTCCGAAACGATGAGAAACTGTTGTTGTGATGAATACTATTGTTTGTTTGTTTTCAACATTTACAGCGAATGAGGCGTGAAACGAGTATGCTCGTATAGTTGTAATCTCGCCAGAAGTAACAAATTATTTGCCCATTTCCATGGTAATATTTCGATGAAATTGGCTGCCAGCCAATGACTCTCGCTCGATCTGCAACATTGCTTTGTGCTTTGAGTATTTATTTTCGGGGCTCTATTGACATCGGGTTTCTATCGTAACATAAACCGCAAAACTATCAACTGGAATTGCATCTAGGAAAGTAATGTATTCGTGGGCAAAGGCGTGGCCGTGATTCGGCAAAAGTTTCCTGTGGCGAATGTAACTTGGACTTTGTTCGAAGAAAACAAGTATGGCTTGGAAACGGTAGTGCATCCACAAATTCTCTATGGATTTTCCATTATAACCCTACCCATCGTAAGTTTGCTTTTTTCCCCAGGCTATAGACGTATTTTCCATAGTCACGTATATATGATGGTTCTCGAGTATACTAAAGCAGGTAATTCGATATATATATTATTTTACTGATCCCGGGGCATCGCACAGAGTCACATAAAAACAAAATTCCACACGCGTCAACGGAAGCATGGAATCTCAACGATGGGCCTCTTTGAACCTCGTTGAGAAAATAAAATAATTGTCGGTTAAATCCACAAATAATTATAGCGCAAATGATGTAGAAGAAAAATCTTGGTTGGATGTACCGAAGATGCTTCACTTCCTTTCATTTTCACATCACTGATAATTGCTACATTTCACCAACCGTTACATAATGGATTCACCAACTTTTATGTTATCTTATTCTTTCGTTTAAAGGAATCGCGTACCTCGCCCCCCGTTCCCAAGTCTATCCACGGGCGAGACAAAAAATTATAATCGATCGCGAAAGATATCGCGAAAGCCCCACGGAATAGATTCAATTGCCTATCGAACTCGAATGACAGTTTAATTAGTTGTTCGCTTCCGGCATCGAACTGTAACGCCCCCCCCCCCCCCCCCCCCCCCCCCCGCACTCCTGCTACCGAATCAATCGGAATTCGACAAAGCCTGCCTCCAAAAAAATACAAAAAAGGCGAGGGCAAAAAAATCATGCAAAGCATTCTCTACGAGAATGCTAAACAAATGTTAAATATCATTTTTAAGAGACATTTTGTGTGTGTGTGTGTTTTTTCTCCTTCATTTGCCCAAATTAATAAAATCTACACATACGCATATACAAGAGAAAATGTTGAGCTTATTAAAAAACATTTGTTTGCCTAAACTGCATAATGAATTTCTATACAACTCGTGGATGAAAGAGTACGTGCGGTTTTAATAATCAAGCCAGAGTGTTTCCCGAGCTCCCAACTCCATCTACAAACGCACTGGTTATATTTTTCTAGCAAAAGAAACGCGAATATTGTATATGGCCCGAGCGCACCTGGCGACCACGAAAATGAAAAAACATCGTTGTTTCGCGTTCTATTTACTCGCAACTGTCAAGATGACATCGTAGCAAGCGGCGCTTCTGTTTTTCCGTTAAAAGCAAACCATCGTAGAGAAGAAAAAAATGTAGTTGTAAAAAAAAGGATAAAAAAAAGATAAAATCCAAGTGCGGTCGCACCCCGAATGTCGCACCTACCGGGGACCAAAAAGGTCGATTCTTCGTTTTTCGGATACGAGTCAAAAGGAAAAGAATCATAGAGAAAGCCTCGCGAGAAATGAGAAAAGAAGCAGGGTGTAAATTCCCAAGACTAAAGAGGAAGAAATTATGTGCGATTGCATAGGGTCGAAAAACGTAGACGTGGACAAATGAGGTGGGCATTGAGCTCTCAGGGACTGTAGTTGATTCGCTGGTGGATGAAAATCGTTGAGTGTGCCTACGGTAAAGAAGCGTAGTCCGGAGTGCCGCGGTTCAAAAGCTCGAGCAAAGGACGAAAAAAAAAGACGGATAGGTTGGAAGAGGCGAGGTGAGGAAGAAGAGAGGAAAGTGGATAAAACGGGGGGCTGCGAGCAAGACTGATGGACGAAGGAAAGTGAGAAAGCTCCGAAGAAGCGAAGAAACGATTGGCTTAGCTACGATACCCTGCTGCTCTCGGCACTCTCCCTTGTTTTCTCTTACACTACGATACTCGAGAAAGCGTTCCAAAGCTCTTGTCGCAATCCCACCAACCCGTGGCTATTCCGGTACGTAACTTTTTCTTTCTATTACCTCGCCTCAATATACGTATTATAATGCCTATCCGACTTGAGGCTTGATTACATAATCGGAAAACGAACGATTAAACGTGGACGTGGTTACATACATACGAGCATCTTCGAACCAAGTGAAGCCGCGACCTTCCGACCTCACAACTAACGTTCCAAATTTCAATAGAATCAAAGAAATTCACGTTGAGGATACAAGTTGATGAATTCTCACTGTGCACATTTTTTCTTACATATTTTGTCGAAGGAAATGTGGAAATACATTGGAAAATAAATAAAATCTATACGACTTGTAACACGATAATAATTAAGAAACGTAGGAAACCAGGAATAGAGGAAAGAATGCAGGATCGCGCGGTTCTGGCTGTTCCCAAGATATTCGCATCACGAAACGCTCGTAAACCAACCGTCGTCGACCACGGTATATCCACGGTACGAAGAAATAATTCGTCCCCGATGAACCCTGTGGAAACGAATCAACTACATCATAACGAAGACACGAGGGAAATTCTATTGTCGTATTTTGCAGGCACCATCAATCTTTTCGATTGGTATACCTTATCAAGTGAAATAATGTAAAGTTTGGCCCAATATTGTCAAAATAGAGAATATAAATGTAATTCTATATAAGGCAATTATGATAAGTCTGTTGAAAAAGTAAGACGAATAAAAACTGAGAGAGAGAGAGAGAGAGAGAGAGAGAGAAATAGAGGAAGAAGCCAGCCGAAGAAAGCCAGATGCCAGAGACGATGAGCGCGTTTCCATCAAATCCGCTTGCTCCTTGTGATCTTGTCCACCAGAAGTTTCCTCCTGTTATTAAGAAATATTAGGGGCTCGTGGAGTAAAAAATGTATAACACGAGACTGTGCGCGAACAAGTCGCGAAGAGTGGTTTGCGAGACGGGAAGTCTGGTGGTGGCGGCTGCTGCTGCGGCTCTGTCGTCTACTCACTCGGGTGGATAATCGCGAGCGTTGCAGCTTTATCTCGTGGAGATAGCTGAATGAACAACGACCTCATAACTATTCTCTCTCTCTCTCTCTCTTACTTTAATCGGATAAGACGAATTGGATTACCTTCTTTATGTGCGTTTAAGCAGAGGGTTGATTAATCGGAGGTTTGTGGCTTTCAGGGGTTACAAGTTCAAACTCATCGGAAATATTTCTTCATTGGAAGAACGAGGGGGAAGCTCGTTCGTCTCAGTAACTCAACGGTGAATCGAGTGGATCGAGCGGATAGTGCGGTTGATGGTGAGGAGGAAAGTTTAGAGGGCCATACTATAGATGGTTTGCGTTTACCTTTCGAGTCTCTCATTCCATCTTTTCCGCGACCCAAACGGAAGTGAAAAAACATGCATGTGGCTATGCATCTGGTATTTCAATCTTATTTAACGAACGTCCGTGATTAAAAATTGGAATATCAGATGGCGAATGGTGTATAGCGAGAAATAATTGAACGCGGTTAATGACATTAACGGACATATTATGCCCACTCGAAATTTCTTTCTTATGTAGATTATATAGCACTATATATAGTATAATCCATGTTGGTTATCACTGAGTTATTCGTGTAATGAGTGAAGGCAAGGCGAGGCGAGGAAAAAGCTCTCGGAAGACTGTGAGCAACGTTTGACTAGCGTTCGTTTGCACGGTTAGCCGCAAGCTTGAAATCTCGACACGTTCTCTCATAATTATTTCGTCGTTATTTCTCAAGGGCTCGTGTTTTTGCCCAACACTCGGTTTCTCGGTTTTCCCTTTATCGCCGGTTAGAGAGTCAACTCGGTTATCGTCTGAGCGAGCGAGGGAGCGAAACTCGAGTCTCGCTCGACATGAAATTTCTCGTTTTTTCTCGCCGTTCTGGAGTCGACGAAGGAATCGCGACGGTATAACGAGATGGTACACCGACACGTACACTTGTGCGCCAAGCCAAGCCGCATTTCCGAGATGGTTAGGCAAGTTGTGAAACGGCAAAGGCTCTCGTCGCGTCCATGGGAAACGATGAGCCGCCGCCCGTCCGCCCGCCCGCCGGGACGCGCCTCACACTCGCACTCTAGCCAAGCAACCACCAGCCCCCAGAGCCCCTCTCTCACCTCTTGCCTCTCAAGTGCAACGCTTTATGAAGCTTTTGCAGTTACGTGCGGCCCGTACCCACCTCTACTCTACCCGTTACCCGAGAAACTAGAATTATCAGCGGTGTCTTAAAATCTGGTGGGAAATTTTTCTTTCTATTAAATCATAAATGTATCACGTACGTGTAGATGTATATACGGTGTAACATCCCGCGTTCCGTGACGTCCGACATACGTTGTGAACATTCGTGAAGCATCGCGAGTCTCTAACGTTCACTCATGCTTGAGAGTATGTTTATAGTGGACGAACGCGTAAATACATTTCTCGCTTTGTAAACGAGAAATTTGCCATGTTCGTGTATCGCGAGTGTCGCGGGCGGTCAGCACCGCGACACTCGCGATAATCGAGCGCTCTTCAGATTGATCGGGACACGGGTTTCCTGTGAAACACACCTGTGATAGATAGATTCCGACGCGTACGCACGAGCTCCACCCTGCTGAACCCTCGGTGACGCGCAACCCACTCATCCCTTCCTAAGTTGGCCCCCGCAAACTCTCGTGGGATCTCGTGTTAGATTTCCCAACGGGCGAAATGTCGACGGTTCACCGAATCTTCACCGAATGACAAGCTAAATCGATCATCCACTCTTATTCCTCTCTATTTTACTCATTCAATTACGCAGCAACATTATTATAAAAAGTGTCTGTTTTATCAAAACGTCGCGAAACAACAAAAACAAAAGAATAGACGGTGGGTGTCAACGGCAGAGCTAGAACTCGATGTAACTCGATGTGATGGAGAATTGTCGGGCACCCGGATTAATACGTTATTATAATCCAAGTAACTCGAGAAAGTAAAAAGAAAAATGTCAATGTTGTGAAAGGGCCAAACACTCTTTACTGTTATTCGGGCTACACATAGGATAGATTGGCCGCATTTAACAAACTGGACCCCCCCCCCCGCCATCATTCATCGGGTTTTCGAATCCGGCGGGAGGAACGCTCGATCTCATAGGCACGCGCTCGAGTTGTCACGACGACTCAAGATTTATAGAGAACGGGGGGTGTTGCGCACCGACCGCTTTCATTGTTATTCATTGCTTTGCGTAAATAACAACTAGAACGGCGTGATATCCGGAGCACAAAACGAGAAAGACTAAATACGTTAGTGAAAGGGCGGCGGGAGGACAGAGAGACGAGATGGAATATCCAGTTACGAGAGTAGCCAGCAGTTTCTTTGGGAGATTTCCTTTTCCACAGGATTTTGTTGTTATTGTCGGCGCCCCCAAGGAGTATCTCTATTTCGCAATGAAAGCCGCGTATTCTCTTTGGAATTGTTTCATATTTCATATAGAAAAAGGAGAAAACACGAGATAGAAAATCATTGAAACCTCGACGAAACAAGCCCCAAGATCCCTCGATTATCGATCAAAGCGGTTCATCAATTTTGTGGATACGGAGGTTTTGTATGATGCTGAAAGAAATGATTTCAAGTACGGATAGAAAAGGCGAACATTTTCAAGTAGACAAAAAAAAAGAGCTACAGTGAGAAATAGGTGGAATAGGCGTTAGAGCGAACAACATTATGGAAACGGAAAGCGGAGCGTGCGATATGCGTCGAGAAAGAGGAATTCAACACGAAAAGAGGGTCGACGGAGTGGAAAGTAGAGATATGCAAAACCTCAACGCGGTAAGACGCGGTATTTTCCGAGGGAATACGAGTCAAATTCTGGTGGTTCAAGGAGTATGATATAGTACTATGGACGCGCTATACACCAGTCATCTATACACCAGAGGAGATTGCTTCTCGTATTGTGTGTCATGTTGTGTATTTTGTGGGAGAAAAAAAAAAGAAAAAAAAAAACACAATTTTATTGATATTTTCAAAGTAAAAAATTCATCTCACGAGCCCAATTGCTTCAAATTATCGAAATTTCCCATATTTAACGTTTTCACTGACCTTTTACCCTCATTCTCGCTCGCTTTGAAGCTTTTGTTCCGTCGACAAGCACTCGCCATCGCTTCTATACGCCAATATGCGCGTTATCTCTTGTCCGTTCTTTGGTGTTTTATATCTCTGATGTACACACGTATTGGGCGATTACTATACAGCGCAGCAATGTACTTTTGTGTATTGGAGGTTGGTAGCAATTCCAGTCGGCTTCTGTGATGCACGGGTGCACATACTTTATTTAGCGCACCGATGCGGTAACTGCTTCTATTGTGTGCACATGCCGATCGAGAGGTAAAAGAATGTTCACAATACCAATCCATGGCATGAGAGTGTAGCAGTAGAGTGTGCACTGTCAGTCATCGGACTGTTTGTTTTGTTGAGCTCTCATCCTTGCGACAGGTTTCACTGTCCCGATCTTCTGTAATTTCACAAAAACAACATTAAAAAGAGAGAAAGAAATGTTGTGACAGTTGTGCCTCGACATTGAAAGTCGACGCACGAGGCAATTATCCTCGGTGAGTGAAAAATGCTTGAAAATAACGGGGTAAACGATAGCAACCGTCTCGTCATCTCGATAAAGAATTTCAACATATTATTACATTTTTTAATCTTTAACGATGATTAAAGTACAACTATCAGTTTGACAATTAGAAATAGGTCGTGAGGATTGACTCTCGAGCTTCTTTTTTTCGTCAACGTAATTGTAGAACGAGTAGATGGATAAAAAGCACATCGTCAACGCGTCGAGAGGTGATAAATATATGGGATGGAAAATAGGTCAAAGTCGAAAACGATGTCGACTGTCGTCTCGTTGTCGGCGACGACACAGTGTTCGTCTAAGAAGGGCTCAAGCGGTTTTTGTGTCGAGTAGAGCTCGTCGTATACTCCGCTGACGATTCCTCTTCGTCTCATGTTCTTCGACCAAATGGTCGTCCTATTGAACGGACGAGCAAATGTCATCGTATTCTCCACTCTGGTGTGCACATTGTAGAAAAGTTCTGTCAAGCGTAAGAGTCGCGGTTTTTCTTTATTTTTTATTTTCTTCCCAAGAAACCATGAGCGCGCGAGAGCGCGAAAGAGTCGAATGTGGCCGGCTTTCCTCGATTCATCCACTCATCACCGCTCACCACTCTTAACTCGTACGTAAAGTTTAACAACCAACGAAAATCTTTCTCATCGCAGTTTCTTCTGCTTCGAAATTCTAACAAAAATCTTTTGTTGAGATTGCAAAGAAATTTTCTGTGAATCGAGGAAACATTTTTCTCTCGGTGTGGTCTTTGGTGTGACAAGTACCTGGAGACTCATTAAAATGTAAAATAATGTAGTGCTGCTATTTAATGAATTATTGCAATTTGAATCGTTTTATATAGGATAAATGAAATTAATAATGAGCGTTTTTTTTGCAGTCGGGAGATTTAAAAATTTCTTAATTCAACAATATTTTAAATATTGGTGGAAAAACAAATAGAATTACCACGACACAGCGATTCGAAAAAGTGTTAATTTAAAGTGTAACATCTGTAGCACGTATTCGGTACGCGTGTGGGGAAGAGTGTGCACGCGGACTTTTCACTGTCGAAGCTTCGGTTTACGTTGATTTAAAGTGCACTGCCTCGGAGGCTCCGGACCGGGTGCTAACACGCCGATGAGAGACTGCCCCCCCCCCCCCCCCCCCCCCCACCCCTTACTGCTGCTGCTACAGTGTACAATCTGTTAACTTTTCCACGACACCAGAATCGACACGTTTTTGCGACCAACAACCTGGCTCCATTGATTTACAACCTTTCACACCCTCTGACTCACCAAACTTTTCATAGTCATTATCCTTCGTCCACTCTAAAACTAATAAAAAAATGTTTGTGATTTCCCAACGTATTCCAGTGCCACGAAATTTAAATACTCTGATTCTCTAGTATCCAAAGTGACATACCTCCTTATTATTTTCTGCAAAGCGTCGATGAAAAACAACAACGAAAAATGAAATGAGGGAATCTAAAAATTACGTGCCTCTCAATATTCATGGCACGGAAGTTGAAGAATTAAAACGAGTCTCCAGAGAGAGGGAGAGAGAGAGAGAGAGAGAGAGAGAGAGAGATGGGGCGGTGGCGGCGGCGAAGAGTGTCAGACTCCTGATGCGGGGAACACGTGTCTATTAGCATCGAGTAATGAATCTCTAGGAAGTAATTAAACTTTTCCCTAGCAAATTTCCTCTCGTTCTGGACCTTGCGTCTTCTTACTTTTACTTTGGAACGGAGATCACCACAACGTCTTAACGGTTCAAATCACATTATTATCCTCATTACAAAAGACAAAAGAACGACGACCCCCCCTAATCTAGCCTCACGAGTTACACTGAAATTGGCTTGTGCGCTATTTTCTAATCCATCACTACCACCGACACTATCTACATAAAGAAATGAGCGGTTTACGAGTATTTAAAGGAGAATGCCGGGAGAAAGGAAGACAGAGGTTGCTTACCCGCACGGGATGAGGATGCAATGGTGACGGGAAACACACCGATGGAATGAGGGCCGACATTTAATCTCTGAGAAAGCGTCCACTCGAAAAAAACAGAGTCAGCCGACATTTTACTTAAATATTCTGTCGCGTTTCTCTGGGGCGGTCTGTATGCCTCTGCAGCCTTCCACGGTACTATATATATATATATATATATAGCCAACGTGTCTCGAGTCACTCGAGGCCTAGAAATTCTGACAAAAATCCATGAAAAAAGAAAAATACATTTCGTTCTAATATTATTCGTCCACTGCAAATAATATTAAATTTGTTTAAAAAAATCGTTTTTCGTTTCGAGCTTAAGGATGTGAGATACCTTACTGCCGCAATGGCACGCCGAGTTTAAGCCAAATTAACGGTGGTGGATTACACAATAAAGATGCATTATCGTTTGTCGATTGGCGGTTTCTCTGGAAAAAAAGCAGTCTTTGTAATTCAATAAAACACGTATACGAGATTTTTAGTTGAAACCCTTGTGATAAATTTCTCTTGGCATTTTTGCAAATTGACTATCAAATTTTGTATACTCGAATTTTTATATATTTCATATTTATAGATAAAAGTTTTGCACAAAACTGTCGTCGTTGTGTCTGTCACCGGTAAAAGTATGAGCGTTACGTTGAAATATGGACTGTGAAGGTCACAATACTCTTGAGTTATTTTTGAATATTTTTATTACAAGCCAAATACAATGATGATCCCTAGTAAAATAATCTTAACTGCTAATTAATCTACGATTAACCTCGTTTCAAGTTTTTCATGACGACACACACGCGTACCGACGTATTTATTTTGATTGCTTCCCTACTTGGTCACGAATAAACTTGGATAAACACGAAATACATACGTTTTTAGATATCAATTATGTATTACACAGATTTATATAATATTCGGTGATTTTGGGCTGGATTACTAAACGACCAACTGTCACATAAAATATTTTGATAAATATACGTCGGGCATCGAAAAATACAACTTGTCCCATGAGTACAAAAGTTTAGCTCTTTCTCTTTATTATTCTGTTTGATTTGGAAGGAAGCTTCAATGATATAGTTGTTTATTTTTTTTTAATTACGAATGAGCGTGCTCACGTAATAGCTCTAGCTCGTAAGTCTTTAAAACCCCTACCCCCCGTTGTTTATCGGTTATTTTCCAATTTTTATGCACCAAAGCACCTCTCTGTCGTCATTTTTATAACTTTATGCTTTATAACGAGATAAAAAGATGAAAAAGAAAAGATTCTCTGTTTTATTTGGTATTTCCAAGATATAGTTGGTGCAAGAGAATGCAACATAATATATATATTTGGGGGAGAAAGAGAAAAAAGTAGAGAGTTTTTGAGGCAAAGCCCTATGTGTAATTATGCGGGTCGTAAATATTTATTATTTCTGCAATGCAATGATGAATAATTTCGAAGAAAGAGGATGTTTGCTTGTTAATAGGTGTCGTACCTGGCGGTGTTGAATCTCGGTGTAAATACGAGGGGGAGGGTGCATTTCAAACACAGGGTTCAACGTAATTTCCCGGAAATAGACCGGTTATACCGTCCATCACGCCTTCCCACCATCCGTCGTCGTTCTTTTTCAGCACATATATGACGCTACTTTCCTGAAAGCTCAGTTCGTCCTCCTTGTCGGCGTAGTAATCGTAAATCGCAACGACTGAAATCGAGTAATAAAAATCGATATAGGTTTTTGTTGTTTCTTGACATGTGGAGGAAATGTGGATAAATGTGGATGATAAGGCTTTCGAGAGAGAGAGAGAGAGAGAGAGAGAGAGAGAGAGAGAGAGAGAGAGAGAGAGAGAGAGGCTCGCGATTGTATTACCTTTTTCTATGTAATTTTTGGGCACCCAACCCGGTAAATCTTCCTCATCGGGAACTATGGGCATTATTGCACTGCTCGATTGTTGGGGTCGTCCAAAGTGGGAATGCTCGTCTTGTTCGGGCGGAGGTGGTGGCGGTAGAGGAGGACTGCTCGCTCCACTGCTACGACTGATTTGATGGGAAAGTCTGTGAGGTAAGGTATGATGTCCACTGTTGTAATCGCTGCTCATGTCGCTGCCAGTTCCGACCAAGGGCGAGGGTGGCGCTGTTTGAATATGAATTATTTAGAAGAATTTGGTGAAGGCACGGTAAAAAGTGTAATAACTCACGAGGCATAGTGTTGTGGTGGTCGGATGTGTATCCAGGAGCGGTGAGAGAGGCGGTGACAGAGGCGGTGACGGAGGGCGGTGCGGGCGGTGGTATCTGTGGATGACTCTGAAGCGGATGTACAGTACCGATCTGAGGCGGCGATGCGTGTTGAAGGGTATTGGCGTTGCTGTTGTGATTATTGGTATGAGTGGAATGCGAGGAGCTCGAGGTGTGAGCGTGAAGCGGCAAAGTACTGTAGCCGGGTCCGCGTTCGCGTCTCGGATGACCCAATGGATAATTGGGGGCGTAGTGACTCGGTACTTGTGGTGGTGCGACAGCCGGTGGGGTTCTGTACTCCCGTGAGCCTTTGCTCAGTGTTCCCGTTCTCACGGTTTGAGGCGGTGTAGGGGGTTTTGTGGTCGGTGCCGGACCGACCATTGCCGCGGCCAATCCAGAACCCGTCGAAGCTGCGCCCAAACTCTGAACGCTTCCCTGACTTCCGCCTCTTTGTTTGCTTCTCGGAGTGCCGGTGCTTCGTACCCCGTGGCCAATTTCATCGAGAATCGTATAATCGATACTTTTCCGAACGTATTTTATTGGCTTTTCCGGATTAGCCGGAGCTATTATTTTATATTGCCGCGTTGTCATTTTATTTGCGGTTAAAACACCAATTTCTCTTCTCGCTACTTTTTCCTTGTGTATCATCACCGTCTGATCTATGTGATTCATCTGACTCTCCATTTCCGCCAATTGCGACGTCTGTAGATCGAGCAATTGTAAAAAATTGTACGCCAGTGTGTTTATCTGATACGCCACACTGGCCAACGATTGAGTAGTGTAATTTTTTGTTTCCTCAAGAGCGATCCTCTTGTTTTCCGCCTGGAAATAGTTGGCTTCGCAATATTCCGCCACTCTTTCCAAATTTGTGTGGCTGTCGGCTAAATTGCTTCTCCCTTCGGGAATGTCCTGGCGCAGGAGCGCCGCCAGTTCTGCCATTTTACAGATGGATTCCTCTGCAAAATAAAACAAAAAAACGTCAATGAATTTTAGTATGAAAATTTGTCAAATGGCCCGACTGTTGTTTTTGGCAAATAAATTTTTCACTCGGGGATAGCCATAGAGTGACTGTGAAAAATGATGTCCCTGGGGAATGCACGCTCATTCGATAAAATTCGATTTTCCTCCACGTAAATTGAGTGAAAACAAGCGGCAGAGAATTTTTCGAATAATCTGAATCATTGAAAACTAGGGTGGCCATCTTGCTCGAAGATGGAGATACGTTTGAGGTATACGAGTTGCATGAAAAGCGAGCGAGTGGAAGCGTTACGAAAAGTTTATGAGAATATAAGAGGCGTGATTGTACGAGGGCGGTTAAATGATTATCACCTGGTTTGTTGAATCTTTGAAAGGTACATCGACTCGACTCCTCCCAAAAAATTCACTTACACTTGGGCACAACTGTTGTCCACATAGATTTTTGAGGTTATACTACGACGAACGCGCGTACTAAGCGACACTCGTAGTCTGGTAGTAATCCGAGCGTTCCGGGAGAGGGCTATTGGTGGTACGCTGCCAGTGCGCGTAGATACCCTTTTACCGGTACAAACGCGCTGCGAGTGTGCGCAATACTACCAAAAGAAGACAAAGAGACGTAGACGTCGTATAACCGTTTAATAGCCTTCTTTTTAGTGTTGTCGTCGTCGTCGCGTCGTCGTCGTCGTCGCCGCCGTACGTCGTACGTCGTATCGCCGAGAGCTTTTCAATAAAATCTCCTTTCTCCTACGGTGCAGCGCGTTTTCTCGGCTTTCGTTTAGTCTCATGTCCCAATAAGGAGATGACTAAGTGTAACGGGCAATTGGAGAAAAGAGGAAATTATAGTAGCCAGTAGTTTTTTTGTTTTTTTTTTTATATATATGTATTATATATGATTTGGATTATTGTAGCGATGAGCGCTTCGTCATATAAACATAAATACCGTCAACGGGTCTGAGAATAACATTACTGTACTTTTTGATGGTATCGTGATTTTCAACGCTTTTAACGGTAAATTTTCTCAAAACTTGAACGAGCGCCAGTTTACTTTCGATTTTTGCAAACTTTTGTCCTATGCAATTTCTCGGTCCAGCGCTGAATGGTACATATGCATAAGGATGCCTGGCTTTAATATTTTCGGGCAAAAATCGATCGGGATCGAATCGTAGGGGATCTCTCCATACCGAGGAATCCGTGTGAAGCTGGTAAATCATAATACCCAAAATCACGCCCTTTGGAACGACATGATCACCTACATAAATATATAAATATATAAATATAGAAATATAGGAATATAGATTGAAGGAAATAGTAGATGAGAGGAATTACCAATTTGCAAATCTTGTCCCAATATTCTACTGACGGCTGTTACACTTGGATAGAGCCTCAGTACTTCCTTTATAACTCTATCGAGATATTTGAGATTCGGTAGTCGCTCCATGGTAGCCTCATAGTCCGAGTCATCGCCGAGTACTTGGTCAAGTTCATCGTGGACTCTTTTTTGAACATCCAAATCGATGCCGAGACAAAAAAATGTCCAAGCCAGTAGAGCCGAAGTTGTATCGTGACCCTGCGCATTATAAATACAATATATACGAGAGAAATTTTAACTGCGTCGTCGTCGTCGTGTTACACAATGAAAACTATACGGCAAACATAAAGGTGTTGGTCTGATGACGAAGTTCCTCGATTGTCATTGGGTGACCTTCCAATTCGTTCGCTTCCAGTAATAGATCGAGAAAAACTTTTTTCTTCTTCCTCTTTTTCGATTCCTCCTCGATTCCTGCGATATACAAAATCCCCAAAATTCATTAAAATCCGGCATTTACTATTTTTGTCGTGTAAAAGAAAAGTCTCGTGAAACGCGCCTGATTTTTTCTTCATCCGTTGTTTCTTCATTATCACCTGGAGATGAGAGGGATGAGAAAAAAGAGAAAAGAATAAAGTAGACTTTTTTTCTAGGTCACGTTATAGGTGTTGTTGTTGTTGTTGTTGTTAGCCAAGGACTCACCCGAGTGCAAAGATCATCGGCCGCGTTGATCGCTGCCTTAAATTCTTTGCCCAAGCTAGTCTTGTAGAAGATCCAGTCAAATTTCAACCACGGTCGAAAAAATCGATTAACCGCCCCGGTCGTGATGCTTTATAATGCATATACACAAACATCATTTGTCAGACACTTTTTCGCCTCTCACTCGATGAAATTGTCAATTTTATTTAGTATCGGTAAAGTTGATTTTTCGAAAATTTCAACTTACGTATGCACGGCATTCGTGTATTCGCTCTCAATGTTTTCCTGTACGTTAATAGAAACGCCCATCGCCGTTTCTATAATTTCCACATTAAATATGATTAAATGGAAACATGGTAACGGTTGATCGTTAAAATGCGGTCAATCGGTAGAATTTGAGTTAATATTACCACATATGACATCCAACGTGAATCTCGTGCTCAATGCAAAAATGTCGATTGCTTTGTTTCCGTTTATTTTATTTTCCCGTTCGATGCACTTGATAAAAGTGTCGGCTTTGTTGAACATAACTTCGGTGAATTCATCGAGTATATTGAAATGAAAAGCCGGAGTTATGAGCTTGCGGCGTCGGTGCCATTGTGATCCTGATTAATTAGAAAAACAAACCAATAATCGGAGAGACGCGACGGCGGGTGGGTATAATTCGATTGATTTTCTTAATCATCATACCAGTCGATGTTAATAGGCCCTCTCCTAACCACGGTTTTAAATAGTCGTATGTCTTGGATTTTGTGATTTCCGTAGTACTGCGTAGTATAACCTACGTATATCAAGTTTCACAAAAACGCGTTTTCATTGAACGAAACAATATTTCTCCTCGATATTCCCGCTATTGAATAAAAATTACCTCAATGTGCTCTGGTTTCTTAATGTGCACAACGGCAGAGGGGCCAAACCAATTTCGGAAGCAGCCATCTTTGTATTCATTGGATTTGTCTCTGAACCACTTTATCCGATCTGTTGGATTATTTCCGTCGATAGAGATATTTTCAAAGATTCAACATTTTTCTTTTAAATCCCAAGCTCGCGCAATATACAATTACTCGCCTTCTTTGGGCATCGTCAACATTTTCCCGGCAATCCCGACAAATGGTATTAAAAAATCGGGACCCGGAATCTTGTTGACGCGTTGCCGGAATACGTAGTACCTGTACGCTCTTCCTCCTTGATTGTACATTAACAACACAACTATAATAACCAACAATAACACCGAGAGAGCCATTTTCTCCTTGAAATTTCGTCTTTTTTCATCCAGACGATCTATAGAATCGATCCATCCAATTGCTTGCTTCGATTTTCAATAAATCCTTTCGCTGTGAAATAATTCATTATAAGGCTTATACCGAGCAACCGGTTAGATCGATAAACGAGCACTTGATTGTCTCAAGTTGATCGATCGTTGAAATAGTAATAATTCGAATTTGAATGCGAGTTTTCAATAATTCGAAAAGAAGCTTTCGGAGAATGTAATTGTAATCGATCGACGAGAGACGAGAGACGAGAGACGAGAGACGAGACGAGACGAGACGAGACGAGTCGTGTCAAGTAAACCGGTAAAGTAAAGGACATTACCGGTGCTGTTGTCTCGGGTAGATGAGTGTGACTACCATACGCGGCTTCAACACCAAACTGACTAACCAGTCCCCATGGATACATTGTTTTTGTTCCCCCGAGTTGATGACCTTGCATGTTTTGTTGTTGTTTTATTCTTTTATCGTTGGCACAGCTCAACGAGGAAGGAAGTACCGAGAACAGTTACGAGAATCGACCGCAAGAGGGAACTCTCGACGATTTTTCACACAAACAACAATGCAATATAATATAATACGTTGGTCGTTCCGCAATAAAGGAAATGTTAATAATCCGAATATTGTACCTATCTATTGCATTGTTTCGATTGGTGTTTTGTTCTCGTTGTTTAACGAGCAAGGATTAAACAACGAGTGTACAATTGAGTTGTTTTGTTGGTTTGTGAGTATTCACGGTGGTAGGGTGTTTGTCCAAGTTTTGTCGTCGTCTTGCCACAACGGTTCGATAACGGTGCACTTGACGGGAAGCTTGGGTAATGGCGCTCTCAAGGGCACGGATGTAGGCAAAAATTCTCCTGGCCAAATATGAATCGCACCCAGATAAACAAGTCCAACGAGGATTCGGCGAACAAGCGGCAAAAGCGAGCACAAGAAACTTCCATGAGAGATATTCTTCCGAGGCCATACAAAGATGAGTCGCTGGCCACCTAATTACATCCCAATTCGATTAACACAATTCTCGTAAAAAATTATAAACCCTCAATGACTCTATTATTCCGATCGTCCAGCTTTTTTTCATTTCTTTGTCGTCTTTAATTACCTGTTTTCTTTCGTATTCTGGACCACTTGACATGATAAGGAACGACACCCGCCGGTGCACTAAAGATTTTCTTTTCGCTTGGACTGGAATGGCTTTTTATTGAACTTGACGACGATAACTTTTCCTCGACATCTATCGACACACACGAGTAACGCCTCTCACATGTATTTTCCAGCATCTTGTAATTTCCGTAATTTTGATTTCCTATTACAATCAATTATGACAAAAAATTGGAAACAAATTTCTTTATCGCGTGACTCTCTGGGCCAAGATAAATATAGACATCGTATAATAACATGGGTCGAACCTCTCTTTCACCTCTGACTCTGCTTTTAATTATTGCTTTTTAATCTTCTTTCCTGTTTACTTGTGTGCCATCTCCAACCGACAAATGTAATATAAACACTGATTTATATGCGAACGGGCATTTACCAAAAACTGACAATCACCTACATGAATTTAACCACCACTATAAATAAATACGATGAAATATTAACACATCGACGAGTCTGTTTCCACGGCTTTCAAGTGCTTCAAGCACCCCGATGCCCCCGTCCCCCAAATATCAACACGACGTTATTTGTATTGTGGCGAAGATTGGTTTTTTCGTTTTTTCGTTTTTTCGTTTTCAAGACTGCGTGTTGAGCGAGAATATAGGCGCATCACTGTGGTGACATATAAATTTTGATGACAAACGGTTGTTATCCAAGTTCAATCGTTTCACAATTGCTTGGACAAACGTCAAAGCAACTTCCGCAAATAATGAAAAATTAATAGTAAACATTGAAATCGATAAAATACCATATAGTTGATAGCAATTTAATTTTACAAGCGATCCGGGCGATACACAGAATCAATAAGATTTAGAATGATGACGAGTACACGAGTTCACGGTACGTAACCTCACAAACCTTCATTTATCAATGTCATTACGATGATATTTCGTGTTAAATATTTCAGATAATCCGGCGCAGGAGATTGAAAAAAGGTGTTGTAAATGTACGTATTTAAGTGACAACGTCTCGATGCAGCCAAGTATTTGCAAATTTTCTTTATCTTGTGGAAAATCATATTTTCGAAAATAGAATTATCGTGGTGTAAAAAAATGTTTAAAGGCTCGAAATCCGGGGAAAAACTGGCAAAACAACAGCAGAACGGATCGACATATTTTGAAAATGCGGCGTCAAAGTTGGAAAAAAGACGAGGTGTTCTGGTGAATCGTCAGCGATATTTGAGAGAAAAGATTGAAACAATGGAGAGATCGATCCCCGCCCTAATGGCCTTAAATATGCTGAAAAATAGAGAAAACAGGGAGGAAAAAATAGGACCACCGCCGTCGCTTTCCACAGTTAAAGAGATAATGAAGAAGCTCTCGCCGCCGCTGCCTCATGGAGATCCGACCGACAGACTCTTGGATAAGCTGGAGACAACGGTCAAGAGCCTCAACGGAGAAACGGCCGAGTTGCACGTACGGCACGATTGAATTCGACATACGAGGATCTCCGGTAAATCTCGATTATCGAGATAAAACTTTGTTCCTAAAACTATGGAAGAAAAACAAGAATTATCGGGCCCGAGTCGGTTTTCGTGGCGAATTATTTTTCTTAAACTATTTTCACTTTTTTTCTCAAAATCTCGACAAATTTCCATCTATCGATCCTAATATTTGCTTTTTTTTTTGTTTTTTTTTCCCCCCCCCCCCCTCGTCTAAATGATAATGCTTTTGGAAAATTGGAATTTATTTATTTATCAAAAGGAGAAAATAATTGCGGCGGATATCGAGCTCGAAGAGTCCCAAATGGAGTTGGAATCTCTGCAACTGGCAAACAAAGAACTCGAAGAGAGACTAACGAGTCTCGAGGAAGAATTGAAGATACAAACGACACCGAGTTTGCATTCCATATACTCGGACGATCTCGTTTGTCTCTCGAAGATACGTCATTTGGGCGAGGCGGAAATGAATTTAAAAAAATGTATAAAACAACTCGAGGAAAGAGAGAGTCTCTTTCATAGACAAATCGATCGGATTTTCAAGTCAAAAGAATTGAGAAAAGCGTCGTGTGGTGGTGGTATGAAGCAAAAATCCGTAAACTTGGGATCGGGCAAATGTCAAGTTGCCGCCGCGCCAACATCCTCTTCATCAAAGTCCGTTGAACCATCCTCGGAGTGCTCTCTAAAATTATGCCCCGTCTCATTGACCCCATTGAAAGTCAATATATCAAGAGGACAAGACAAGACCGTTCTCGATCCTTCGTGTAAGATTATCGAACGAAAATCCAAAGGCCAAAATCCATCGAGGTTCGATGCTCTTCTACGTGGCTGTTTATGTGGAAAATGTCTCAAGATTGGTAAACAGTGTCCCGAGCACGGCAAACCAACTTGTACCTGCTGCAAGGGCAAATGTGCAACTGATAAATCTCCAATTACGTGCAACTGTGCGCTATATTTGAGCACCCCCGTCCTCGACGACGACGACGACGACGACGACGACACTCGAGTGAATCAACAGAGCAGTACCGACGAGGAGTATTGCGAATGTTGCGATTGTAGCTGCGACGATAGCCAATCGGATACGACTTGGTCGTAGAGTCATTGAATTAACCATAATATATCGATAAACCTTCAAGTGGATATGAGGCAACGAATAGTGTAACCTACTCGCGCGACAAAGCTTTTCCGTATACAACAATTATTCGTAGCAATAACAAGGAGAAACAGTCATCTGTCGGATATCTTGGGTAAGCGTGTGCGTATGCCTAGAACTCGTCTTTCGGACCAAACGGATAGTGCTTGTGCTCCGCAGAACTGCAAATTACAATATTATCCATTAGCTTGATTAGCAAGATTATATGAAAAGCGGTCCTTTAATAAAATATTATGTTTTTTTTCGTACTTTAGCATGCTGCAAATTCGGCCATTGCAATCAAACGTATCAATCTCCCTGACATCCTCGTCCGAAAGCTTCAAGTTGAGAATGTAAAAGTTCTCTTGAATGCGTTTTTTCGAAACTGATTTTGGGATGACGATGTGTCCTCGGTCAATCTGTCGAACAATCGATTTGTCAAAAAATCATATTGGTGAAATTTTGAACACGGTCTTGACAATTTACCTGATATCGCAGCACTACTTGGGCCGATGTTTTATTATACTTGGCAGCGATCGCTTTTATCTTTCGATCCTCAAGTAAAAGAGTATCTTCTGGCTTTGCCCAAGGTCGGTCCGGAGATCCCAGAGGGCTGTACGCCGTTAAAATGATTCCCTTGGATTTGCAGAAATTGGATAATTTCACCTGTGTCAAATACGGATGACATTCCACTTGATTCGTCACTGGTTTGATTTTGCAATTTTCCAATAGTCGACCTATTTGCCGCGAATTAAAGTTACTGATACCGATATTCTTCACGAGACCCTTTTCCAAAAGGCTCTCCATAGCCCTCCAAGTGTCCACGTAGTCGACATCGCTAGGTACAGTCTTACCGTCGTCGCTCGTAGGAAACAACTCTTTGCCCTCTGGCGCAATAATATATCAATCTCGTCAAGTCGATAAATCAAGTGAATATAATATCATTTGTATCGTATGTCGCTTATCGTACCTTTAAAACCGAAAGGCCAATGAATGAGGTAAAGATCGAGGTAATCGGTGCACAAATCCTTGAGAGTTTTTTTCAAAGCTGACTCGACGAGTACCGCTCGATGATTAGTGTTCCAGAGTTTACTGGTAATAAATATATCTCGACGGTCAATCACGCCCTCGTCTATTTTAGCCATAATCGCTTCACCAATTTCTCTCTCGTTGCCATAGATGGGCGCGCAATCGATATGCCTGTAGCCGATGTCGATCGCATCTTTAACCGCCTGAGCCACTTCACCTGGTTTTGACTTTGGTAGAAATTCATCAATTACACAAGTCGTAACGCCGATATGGGCGGAACTTTTCCCTCATCTTTTATTTATACTACCTATTGTTGATAAAAGTTGACAATTATCGTACATACTTTCCAAGTTCCTAATCCAAGACTCGGACACTCATTTCCGTTGTAAAACTTGACCGACATCATTTTATTCGTCCAACTTTGGCACGACAATTACGGTTATCGGAAAATATTCACGCTTCTCCAATGCTACAGACGTTCGTTCGTAACGAAAGATTGCGTGAGACTGCGGCGAATACGGGCCACGAATAATCTTTGCCGTGCCGTTTAAAAAAAAAAACATCACAATCATTCTCTCTTTCAGGTGTTTTTTTTTTTTGCGGTGCAAAAAGATAATCTTGTCATCGTCGTATCTGATAATATTGCAATAAAATGTCTCAATAGCGATAAAATACGTCGAATACGGAAAAGGTACGTCTACATAACGGCACAATATAATTTTTCATGAATTCGTATTTATTCTTTTCCGAATTTTGTGTAGAAAAAAGAAAAAGAAAAAAAGAAAAAAAAATACAAAAAAACTGTCTCGAGACATTTCACATGGTTGGACAATTAATGTCTCTTTGTAAACTCCGTATACGAGTGACTTGGAGCGATTTTGAAAAATCGACGGATAATTTTTAGAAGGGGATGTTGAAGGGGTAGTAGGCACTGGACTCGGCTCTAAACAAAAAACAGTAAGACACAAATTGGTTAATGAGGAATTTCGAGAAGAAAGACTGTAGTCTGGAATGAGAAATATCTTACCCGGTCATTGGACAAATGCGTCCGTTGCAGTCGAAGGAATCGATGAAGGCAATGTCTTTGGGGGTAAGCTTAAAGTCAAAGATCTGAGCGTTTTGGGCAATTCGAGACTTGGTGATGGATTTGGGAATTACCACGTGGCCACGGTCGAGCTACCAACATAAAAGGGGCATATTATTTTGAGCGGATGGAACGCAGTGTTTTTACAAGAAATTTCGTGTCTTTACCTGGTAACGTATGAGAATCTGTGCCGGAGTTTTGTTATACTTGGCCGCGAGCTCAACGAGTTCGACATCTTCGAGAAGTTTAGGGTCATCGGGTTTGGCCCACGGTCTATCGGGTGATCCAAGGGGACTGTAAGCCGTCACAACGATATCTCTGGCTTTGCAAAACTCTGAAAGCTTCTTTTGTGGCAAATACGGATGACATTCGATCTGAAATATTTTCATTCAACATTGATGATTTCTTCGAAATTAATGATGCAACAGTGAGAATCAAGTGCCGCGGTAAATAATAATGAAGGAGGCATACCTGATTGGTAACAGGCTTGACGGTACAGTTTTTCAATAGTCTTTCGATTTGTTCCGAGTTAAAGTTGCTCACACCGATATTCTTGGTTAAACCTTTGTCAAGTAAACCTTCCATGCCTTTCCACGTGTCAAGATAATCGGTATTGCTGAGAAGTGGGCTCCCATCGGGATTCGTGGGAAACAAATTGTCCCCCTCTTTGTAAGCAATAGGCCAGTGAATCAGATAGAGGTCAAGATAGTCGATTTTAAGGTTCTTGAGGGTTTGTTTGATGGCGTGCTCTACGAGCTCCGTCGCGTGATATGTATTCCATAGTTTGCTTGTTATGAAAAGATCCTCGCGTTTAACGACACCCTCGGCTATCTTGGCGGTCAGAGCATCACCGACTTCCTTCTCATTACCGTAAACGTGGGCACAGTCAATGTGTCTGTACCCAATGTCGATCGCATCCTTGACCGCCTGAGTCACTTCACCGGGCTTTGACTGAAACACAATAATCCTTATTATTATTATCGTTTACCCAGAGCCACACACACACACACACACACACACACATGTATATATATACATATATTGCAATATGTAAATTTAGAGGACGGGCACAAAGCCATAGAAAATAGTTGACTTTTTGTATTCTCTCGTTTGTTCATTATATCAGAGATATAAGAGATTTTTTTTTGTAACGAGGGCAGCCGTTAAGCGTACGCGATACGTCTTATCTGTGCGAGATAAAATTTACCAGGGTATCAAGGTCAATTGGGGATCGCAACATTACGATTCTCGTACGATCGGAAAATAACGAATTCCTCATTGCCACACAAAGAGATTGCGTACATCGATACTCCATACTATTAATAAAAAGCTTCATTTAATTTTATAACATCAAGAGAAGAAATGTCTATTTTTTTTTTTCCGATATATTTATGAAAATACCTACAACATTCATAACTTGACGTTAAATTTATGAAATGAATGATATTGTGAATTAAGAAATTCTTCGGTATGATTATTATTATTATGATTATTTGTCGAAAGTCAATATTGTAGATATAATGGTAGGCGAAGATATTTTTCGCATTTTTGACTAATTTGATAAATGATAAATAATATTATGAGTTTATCTCGAGTATCGTTATTCGATATTTATTGTGCTCTCGAGGATAATTGTCGAGTAATTGTGATAAAAGAGAAGGCAAAATATTTGTCGTACCTTCCATGTGCCCAAGCCAAAGCTAGGGATCTCATTGCCATTGTAAAACTTGATTTTCGGCACGTTCAGCGACATGTTGAATCCACTGAGGAAGCACACAAAGTTCAATTTGCACGAAAAGTTTGGCAATGAAAGTTATCGCAGTGTGACGTTTAGACGACAACTCGGAAGGGAAATAGTTATTCACGAGGTTTTTATAACCGAGCCGGCGGGGCAACCTACTGCTGCTTCGTGTGTTTTTTCTCTCTCTCTCTCTCTAGGGTATCGACGCTCCGCGCATGCGTGAATTATCTCACTGATGTATGTATGTACGGTCGAAGCGAGACAGTTGTGTGTGTGTGTGTGTGTGGTAATATATAGCAAAATGAGGTGTCGTTATATAACCACACTACTGGGAAATTATTCACGGACAAGGCCAGCACACAACATAGTTTTGTTTGTGTGTGTGTAGAGATGCGTTGATTCGAAGCGCTGTTAAACGGCTCGTTACGAATTATTCGGTGAGAAGAGAGCCTAACGCACTCTCAACGACAGTCGTGGAAAATTACCCTATCGACTGGTCTCCTCTGCAAAGGGTTAATAATAAGATTCTCGCCGCGTCGTTGACTTTCATCAGCAGACGGAAGGGACTCATTCGACGCGTTTCTCATGTTGGCTTGGATGTGTCTGGATGAAAGGAGATGTATATGGCGTAACAACCATCCAAGTACGATACTTTGTTAAAAACGCCTTATTACTTTTATTCTTTGTTTTTCACCATTCGGTATCTCAAAGAGTCGATTCGTCTCTCGAGTGTAGAGAAACGACGCGTTGGTAGGACGATGTATGCGCCGATTATTCGTCGTTCCGCACAATTTAAATCCATATTAATCGAATAAACGATGAAAATTTGTGTCGCGAGTATCGAAGTCGTGCGAGTTCCAAAGAGTCATTCCGAGCTCTTGGTAAAAACAAGAGGGCTCGTTGTTTGATTTCGGTAGCTTGGTCTTGGTCATGCGTGTTGGAATGTTGGAGTATACGAGTCGACGAGGGCTCGTACGACACGGAGGACAATAAACAGAGCATTGTAGATGAGATAGCAAACCGGTAGCCACAACCATCCATAACAGAGGGGACAACGAAATTTTTCACAAACGTGACTATTGCAACTGTTTCTCGAATCTTGTACCAAAAAATCATTTATCCATTTCCGATGGTCATTGGGTTTTTGAAGGCTCATGCCGCCGCATGGCTTCCGAGTGAGAGAGAATTTTCTTGATTTCTCGTATGATATTAGGCCAAGTGTTTTTCGTGAATATTCCATGAGATGGGCAAAGTAAGCGATCGATGTTGAAGAGGTTTTTCCAGTGATTGCACGATTGCGAATTACGATAATTGGCAACTCTCCGAGACTCGATGACCTTAGAAATATCATTGAGTCAATGAGCCGCAACACTGCCAATCTCACATGATTTTTTTCCAAACACTCTGTCGAATGATTATACGTCGCGATTGCCGAAAATATTTCGCTCTTCGTGTACCTCATTTTCATCCAAGTTTGAAGAAACGCGTCGACGAGTTGTTTGTCAAAGCAAAGTAGATTCTCAACATCACTTCGTATATCGTCCAAACACTCTGGCGTGAAAATCTTTTCGAATCTTCGGGCATTTGGTTTGTGATCGATGTTGAGAACAATGCAACCGATGATTGTTAAAATCACGTCCATAACGCGCATAACGATTATTCGGTGGTTTATTTCGTCGTTCAAGATATTTCGGGGGCTGCTCGACGACGATGACGATAAACGCTTTCTTTTTCCGAGCATCGTCATTCTTTCGTCACCCTTTTTTATTACAATATATATATATATATACTCGACTCTTTTTTTTCTCACACGGCTTTTTTTCAACTCGCCGTTACACTCGAGAATCAATATTTACACGGGCTCGCGCAAACTGCTATTAGGGTTAACCTTTCATTGACATAAGATTATTCTTGATATTGAGAATCGATCATTGTGATTGTTGCGGCGCTGTTCTCGGACTATGTTCGCTTATATATATATATATATATATATATATATATATATATATATATATACGATTTCACTTTGGTTTTTTTTCTCCAAATTACCTATTTAAAGTTTATCATCGAGGAGTCGTTGGTTGGAAAGATAGTGGCAATGACTCGATAGCAGTGTGGGACATACGAGTGTTCAACGAGTATGTAATTTTATGTTGTACGAGGTGTCGTTGATGGAGTGGAAAGTACCATACCACCGAGAGTTTGTAACATTCCGCACGAACGATGCGTCCAATAAATTTCCATCCGGGCAGTCGGATAGAGAGAAATTGTCTGTAGTTGTGGCATTTCGAGAGCGAGCGAGAGAGAGCGAGGCAGCTACCCAATTTCGCTCGATTAGAGAGTTTGATTGAACGAATCAAGGGTAGAGTTGTATACGGTGCTTCTCTCATCTTCATCACCAAGCTCTTTTAAATACATTATAACATTATTGTCATCTTTTTGTTTTTTTCATGCCGCAGTCACGACATTAATGACATTCGCAAAAATCCGGGAATCCCACATACGCAGGGGGGGGGGGGGGGGGGGGGGCACGGATATCTGTGAAATTTAGCGAGCGAGAAAATTGTGAGAAAATTAGAGTACATAAGTACAAGAGGGAAATTTGCGTTGGTTCTAATAAGTTGTGTAATAATAGTGTCGAGTAGTTGTCGAAAAAAATCAATATCCTTAGAGTTTCGAGAGAGTGTGTGAAGAAAGACAAGTGGTGCAGCAGCAGCAGCAGCAGCAGCTCGATCGAATAACCTCGGGTGTCACGGGTGATAGCTAACCTATTTGGTTGTTAGGTTAAATATCTTGGAGATGTTATAGGGAGGGTGGAATTTGGTGTAGTTGGAATAATGATTGGTTACATGTGGTGGTCACTGGTGTGGTGGTACTTGAGGCCCGTGATAAAATGGTTTCTCCATCAAACGACACAGATGTGCGAGCTTCAGAGAATTTGCTACGGTAAAGGTTCGGGTGCACCGCGAACCCTTCAAGTGGAGAAATCTCTGAGGGAATCGAGAAACCTCGAGATAAAGGCACTCCTCGTGCGTCTCGATGATTTGGCGTCGCACCGTGGGATCAACAACAAAACGGAACGAGGCCTTTTGGAAGAGGCGATAAGAACGATTCTACTGGCAAAGCGAATAAATCCAATGGCTCATCCTGATTTTGCCAAATCATTTGGCAAATGCGTCGAGCTCATTTGGGGTTATCGCCAATTGGTCGTCGAGTGCGAAGAAATGAGAAAAAATCCTTACGACTCTGATAACCCGGAGCACGAGCTCAAATTACTGAATCTGTGGAATCTATTGAAAGCCGAGGAACCTCTGAGATCCAGAGTGACCAAGCAGTGGCAAGACATTGGTTTTCAAGGCGACGATCCAAAGACAGATTTTCGTGGAATGGGTCTATTGGGATTGGATAATTTACTCTACTTTGCTCGAGAATATCCGACGGCTGCGTTACGAGCTCTCTCCCATTCGGCGCATCCTCGATACGGATACGCCTATGCCATAGTAGGAATCAATCTCACCAGTATGGCTCTCAGATTATTGAGGGACGGCACTGCCAAAACTCATATTTACAATTCCTCCAAGACATTGCCCAACATTCGTGCCTTTCATCAATTCTACAGCTACCTCTTTTTTCAATTCGACGGCTTTTGGATGGAATCCAAGCCCACAAATATGATGGAATTCTCATCTATTCAGAGCAAATTCGAAACAACCATCAGACTCGCGCTCGCCGATCCTTCTACCGTATTTAGGATAAATGTCTCTGTAGATAATGTCTGATTAATTTACCGCTCGCTTCTTATTATAATATCATCCATTTTCCAATTACGCGCAACATTCGAATCTCTGCTCGCCAATGTTAAAAGAAATGAAAAAAAGAAAGCAACATTTTCCACATAAGGTTTTATTCATTTTTCACATTCCATGGAGTAAAAGCTTCCGTCGACGGTAATTTCTTTAGAATATATTTGTTTAGTCGAGTCCTACAAAGCGTAGTTTATTTTTCTCGCCGACGGAGAAGAGAGGAACGGTGGAGAAAATTGGAAATAAAGAGATTCGTCGAAAAGTGTAAAAAATTTGTAATCCTACTTGGCACGACGCAAAGCGCCTTATCATTTTCTAGACATTGGTAAATAATATTTCTCGTGTGTAGCTCAAGTTGGATTAGCCGCTTGAAACTGAGTGTGTACATATATACATGTGGAAAAGCTCCGACGAGCTTCAATGTTATTGTGATAATTAATCCTTCTTGAGGAGGGGCGCTTCGGCTTTACGTCGGAGTTTCGATGCGACCGATACGATCACCGATACACCGATAGTTATACTCCCTAGTTTCATCACCCATGGATTTTCTCTGAGGAAGTTTGCGCACATCTGCGTCAAGTCGTCACTGCAAATTCAAGGATATCACAAGATACGCTTTGTCGAA
This sequence comes from Clistopyga incitator, assembly GCA_947507545.1. Classification (NCBI taxonomy): domain Eukaryota; kingdom Metazoa; phylum Arthropoda; class Insecta; order Hymenoptera; family Ichneumonidae; genus Clistopyga; species Clistopyga incitator. The sequence goes on from OX382176.1 coordinate 48,730, forward strand.
ATATTACCTTTTGGAAATACAATTGTGTGCAAATATCAACGTCCAAGCGTCTTTTTTACTGGCTCTTCCTCCTCGCCTCGACAAATTTTTTCCCCTTTAATAATTATTATTTTTTCTACTCACAAGGGACTTTGGGGCACCGGTACTTTTTCTCCATGAGCATTTTTCCACCAGTCCTTGGCAAACGATACAAACGCATTGACGTCGTATTTTGGAATTTGATAGCGATACATCTTACCCTGTCGGAATCTGAAATATCAACGTTCCATAAATTCACCGTCGTGGTCATTTGAATTTTTAGTATTTTTGAAAGGTAGCTTTGGTATTTTCGAGAAATTTGTCGTTGTATTGTTTTTCATTGCCCGCTGACGAGAAATTGCTTACAGTACAAATTCCGGTACATCAAAAACATTGAATCGTCTGGCAGTGGAAGCTCCCGTTGTATACTTGTTGACGCGTGCGACATTGACACGTCGCTTGAGCTTGGCTCCGACCGCTTCCCATCGAGCTCCCATACGTTGACAGTCGACGCAATCGGTGCTGTAGCTGTAAGTTTTTATTTTATTGAAATTCTCCGTTCAACGCCGCCACTACAAATCTATTTATTTCACATCTCTGCGCGATACTCACAACATGACAAACCAATCTCCGGTCGTAGCTCCGCTGCTGGCTTGCGTCAAATGTTCAAAATTATCGTCCGTCAGTTCTTTGACAGTGGGCTCTTTATTTTCCAAAAACGTGTTGAGAATTTCTTCATCGTCGAGAGGACCTGGAAACAAAAAACATTTCCACCGAGTTGTACTATTTTGTTGCGCTTGACCCATTTCTCCGTGAAAAAATATTAGTTTCTCATTGGACAACGAGTGTTTTCTTCACCGTCGTAGAGAAGAGGAATGCCATTTCTAAAGAAGACCAAGGCTGGTTCTTTGCTCGGGCTGTATAATCTCAGCATTTGACTGTCGACAACTTTAACCACCCACGCCGAGAGAGCATCCACCAAATCGTCTCTCAAGTTGATCAACTCATTTTCATAATTGTCACAAATGTCACAATCTTTTTTGGCTGTGAAAAAAAATAATAATTGGGAATGAGGATTTTAGAAATAAATTGAGTGAGGATAATTTATCGATAAATTAATAAAGCGAATTAGTTTTAATTAAACAATCGTGTGTGAACCATATGTATTGTTAATGAGAGGGAAATTTACCGAAAAGCGCGACCACGAATTGTTCAGTTTTGATGTACTGAAGAAGATCGTCATCGGTGACAGTGCCAAGGGATGCCGCCGCTTTTGCCCCATAAAAAGTGGATAATCCACAGAAAAGTATTATTCGTAACAACATTATCGTTCGAGGGTGTATAATGGTGAATACCGGCGACTCAACACGTCACTGGTTCGTTGGAAGCGTGTTGCTGCTGCTGCTGCTGCTGCTGCGGCTGCCGGATGTAGTAGTACATATGTATATTCGATGATCGAGTCGTTGGAGCATCTTTGAGTTCAATGCGCACGCGCGAAATAACGTTATCGGAAACCGGTAATATAGGTAGATACCGACTGGATGGCAAAATATCGCGGGAACTGGTGGCGCGCCCCTCGGCTCCTTCTCGCGGAGCTAAAGTCTCTTTATTTATTCTTTTAACACGACGACAACACAACAGCAACTTTTTATCGAGTTTTGTGTGGTAATCGAGCGATCCAGTGTTACTCCTCTTTGTTTTTTTTTCATCTGTATATACACACAACGAAATATATATATATATGTGTTTGTGTATATATCGTGTCTTTCGAGTTGGGAAAAAATTTAAGTCAATGTCGAGTGTGTGTGTGTGTGTGTGTCGCGCGGGAAAATACCAACTTGATGTCGATGCGTTTTATTTGTCGTTGTTGGCTATAATCCCTTCCGTTGGTACTTGTAGTAGACGAGCACACGAGTGTTCGGGATAGCGCTATTAGCACGAAACTCGATCGGAAAGTTTACAACCCGTTGGTATCGATATAGCTTGACTCTTGAGGTAACTGTTTTCGTGCTTCCGAAATAATGGTACCGTTACCGCCACCACCAGGGGGACAACGTATGTTTGTAGTCAACGGTGTATTTCGAGAGAGAGAGAGATTTCGAGGACGCGTATACTCGAGGATCGAGGAGCACCGCAACGTCAAGACCACCATCCTCCCACTGTCTGTGTCTTATAAATATCCTCTAATGCGTTATTACAGTATAGACCCTCCCCCGTCTCTATATGTCATTATATAGCTTCGTTCTCGACTCGGTAAGTTTTTTCTTTTTCATCGATATCATAGGTTACCGATATACGCTCGTTACAATGAATTTTCGACCCAAGTTATTCAAATAATTCACATATTGCCGAGTAGAAGAAATTAATATTTCGCGACTTGATACAATATATATATATATGTAGGGTTGGTGAGGTTATAATTTACGTTAGTGGCGCGGAAGCTCGCGTTGTTTCACCTTGCCACGCGCACGTTTTATGGACCAGTGGATATGAACGAGAAACGGTAAAGTTTAATAAACTCGAGATAGATGCGGTAGATTCGATTCGAGTGAATGAGAGCGATTTTTTAGAGTGGTTAAATTTGATAAAACAAATAAAGGGCGGAGGGGGCGGGGGGGGGGGGGGGTGACGAGGGTGCGGCGCGCGCGGTGTTGACCTCTATGTGAAATACGTTGGTAAATATAGCGAGGACGGAAGTTGCAGCACCACCCATGGAGCCATGGTCGTGGTCCAGTGGTCGGGCCAACTCAAGTTAACGTACTTGATTTGCATAATCTCCGGTGGGAACTATCCCAAGAAACAAGCCTGTTCTAACTCGCGTTAATCCATCTCGTCTCCGTTATAGTGCGGAGATGAGTGGTAGATTCCGAGTTCCGAGGAACCAACGATAACTCCATTAGACACAGGCGAGTGAGGAGTTTCGCGGTTTCTATTCACCATTATTCCGGGCTCTTGGAATAATATTATCTATTCAATACCGCCTTCACCACATGGACTATGTTATTCGAGATACAAGCATACATACGCTTTTCTCTCCCAGTTATTAAATCTTCTCGATGCATTAAACAACTACACAAACACACAATTATTCCATTCTACATATTTATCAATTTCTTATTGTCACTTGAAACCGGAACAAATGCACTTTTATCAAAGATCGGGTGATGTGAAATTTAAAGGAAAAAACAAAATAACCATACAAATATAAATTTGGCCAATCGATAGAACGATTGAAAGAAGCGAGAAAAAAGAGAAAAAAGAGAAAAAAGAGAGAGAGAGAGAGAGAAAAAAAAACAGCGTATTAAATGGCCAAGACGGTTTTTGCGCAGTTACGGGGTAAATGCAGACGAATTACTGTCGGTGGTGAAGTAAGTCAGGCGGTTGTGGACGCCGTACGTGGCTTCCATGAGGAAGAAAAACGTGCTTCTGGAGGCACTGGACTTTTCAAGAAATTACAGTTACTCCCCGTGATCGCGGGTAAAAGCTCCGAGAGCTCTAAAAGCCTCGTGCACTCTCGACTTTGCCAATTGACCTTTCGTATACCATGAGAATTTTTATCATTACTCTATTCTCGCTATTTTCGTTGTGTCACGGAACACGTTGACTTTGATATTCCACGGTAACGTGATTTTATTTACTCGCGCTGGATATCAAATTGGCACTAAAATTAGGTACAACTTGAAAAATATATTTATTCTTTACAGAAAAATTAATATTTTTGTTATTCAGAACTCGTAGATGCGGAGTTTCCTTAGAGCAACGTCGTGCAAATACGACGAGTCGTTTCTTCCATTAATTTACCTATAAAGGCAAATTTTGGAAACGGGGGGAGATTAGTTTGTCGTTTGAAAGGTCAGCCCGTGATTGTCGTGGCTGAGCAAACAGTTGGGGGGGGGATGCACAAAGGGAAGACGCGCGAGCGAACGTTCGGAGGTCCACGCAAACGATACATGTACATTAACGATATATGCCATAGACGTTACATACATCTTCTCTTCTTTGTCTATACACGTTGTTGTTGGTTCGTACAGCGGAGAGTCGAGAGTTTACCGCACGTCCGGTTACCGTAGAGTTTACCAGTTTGTCTCTGTAACAACTACCTTGCACTTATTTATAACGTCAACTCGGTTCACATTATTTCGAAACTCTTGAAATTTAACGTACGAGAATAATAATAATAATAAGCAAGTTTTAACGGAATAGCTAATATACAGAAACATGCACAACATTAAAAAAAGAAAAAAGATGTTTGTCATTGGGAAGATAAAAGGTGCGAAAAAAATATGTAGGATAATTGAGGTAAAAGAGAAAAGTAGTTTGGTATGCGCGCAGCAAAATAGAATAGAAACAACAATGAAATAAGGAGAAATTTCCAAGGTGTTTAATATGGTATGCCAAGAGTGTGGGGGATGGTGGTTAGCTGGGCACCAAGCCACGAGTCCGTTTTAGAGCTTGCGAAATTCCACGGAGAGATGTAAAGTTGCCGGGAGTGCGCTTCCTCGAATCCGTGATACGCACGAATACAAGAGCCTTATCAACGTTGACGACGATCCCGACAAATGTATTATTCATCGTGTAGTAGCCCGGCTCTCCAAGTGCACTACAACTTTCATTGTATTACCCAAACGCGATTCGTCCGCCTGATATTATGTCATTAGTAAATTGGCTTCAATCGGATTTTCTCGTAATTACGCCATTTATTCGTTATCGCTTTATTTTATCATTACAAATGTATAATCAACACAAAATGAGCGAAACATGTAATTGGTGCGTGCAATCACCGTTGATTCAAAATTACGGTTGAGTTTTGAATTTACGTTTAGTCTATTCAATTGGCATCTCTCCAAACCGCCGCGACTTGCTCATTCAATTACCTCAATTGCAAACACGGTTGTACAGGCGTATATAACGACGACGCGACAAATGACATTTTTACACAATTATTCATCGTCTCCCTCGACACACGATAATCTAATGTTTGAATTTTTCTATTGCAACGAAAGCTCTTGATTTCGTCAACCTCAGATTTACGACCCGGCCGATTTATCGCCCGTGATGGTTTCCCTCCTTCTTCACGTTATAATAAGAAGGAGCCTTTCTCGCGGCAAGTTAACGAACCGTCCAACTAGATACACGGGCTCTGCTTTATGATTAATAGATATCAAGCGACCCGTCGGCGGGGGGGGGGGGGGGGGCTATTCCTCCGATGTGCGATAAAGTTTAAATTTACCAGCGTATTTTTTAATAGCCAATATAGGCCAAAGTGGCTGATGAATAAGTACTCGAGTTAATAAATATTAAATATTCAAATGGATATCGCTACACTATGTTGTACAAGCTTTGTCATATGACAATTACAAATACAATTGTAGATATATCCAAGTGGAAAATATTACATAGATAATTTAAGTTTTACAATAAAATATAGGAAAATATCGAGTTTTGTGTCAATGATATAACGAAGGAGGGAGGCAGGCAGGCAGGCAGGCAGGCACGCAGTACTCCCTCCTTCGTTATATCATCCCCTAAAGGACCTAAAGCGTATCGAATAACGGCAATACCCGCGCACGATATCTTTATCTTTATTGCATCGATACCCACACAAGTTTCAAAGCTAAAATTACTTTTCTCACGGCTGCCAATAACCTTACACACAACCAGACAAACAATTCACCGATCGAAGAGCTTCGTGCAGTTGAATGTTGAAAATCGATCGAGCTGCGTCTCGGATGTTGACTATCAATTTTATCATAACTCGTGATAAAATGCGCGAATTACACGTTACACCAATCAAGAGTTTTCGATTCGTCAATTGTACATTTAAACATTTGATTATTAGCCGATTGGACCAAGTTTTTTCTTTTGTTATCATTTTGGAAAATAGTTTGGTGGATAATCTCGTGATGCTGCGAATTAGAGTATCACGAGGGTTATTTGTAGCAAAGAGTGCGTCATATAGCTGGTATTTATAGTGAAAATGTTTGGAATACTATTTGTCAAGTACTTGAGCGTTAAGTAGCCATCTCTACGCTGTCGTCTTGAACGTACTGAATGTTGCAGGATGTGGATACTTGGGAGGAGAAATACGGAAAGTGAGTCTCCGGTGTCGCGTTTTAGCTGAACCTCGTTTACGATCTACGTCCCGGAGCGGCTGTGCACTAACGCCGACCAAGAAACTTTGGAGGTGTTCACCGGTAATCTTGGAAACTTGGATCGGTTTAACGAAGCGGCAGTGCCTCGTTAGTCATCGCTACCGTCAATCGAATCTCTCTGGCTACCTGCAACAATACCCAGATACGCCTGCGTCACATTCATCCGAGGTAATCACTCTTATTTATCAAGAATATTCATCGAATTTTTCACTATCGATGGAAATTGTTGTGAAAATTTCATAATTTCATTATCATCGTGTGCGCGCGCGCGAGAGATAGAGAGAGAGAGAGAGAGAGAGAGAGAGAGAGAGAGAGAGAGAGAGAGAGAGAGAGAGAGACAGTGTCTCGGGGATATACGGAAACATATATACTACGAATCCGAGGAAATGATTATATGAGATCCTGTATCCATGCAGGAATATCGAAGATGATGAAGAAGCTTAAATTGACCGCGATGGATAATGCACCGCAACAATGTTTATCGTTGCTTTTATAATGTGCCGGTTTGGTCCATGATTTGGGTAATATCTCGCGGAGCACTCGTCCCTATTAAGAATCAGTCGAATAGTCTCATTAATCGGGACTAACGTACGTACGTACGTACGTTGTTCAAGTGAGTAGGGGTTGAGCTCGAGGTTGTATCGGTATACAGCACTAATTCTGGTTTATTGCCCGATAAAGCTGTGTACATAAGCGGTCATTATAGCGATGCGGTACGGCGCGTAGCTACCACGTCCGCGATTACAGAGAGACAGAGCTGGCTGACGTATAATGAGACACTTTGATAGCGTTTAATGAAATACACCGTAGATGGCACTGACTCCGTTTACCGTTTGCCGTTTGCCGAAATGCCCAGGGTTCTCGGTCGAGGCGCAATGTTGTTTATGATACGCGGTCTCGGACACTATCCGAGTCAACGTTGCACGCCCGTCTGCTGTGCTAATTAATCATCCATGTGACCCAGAGGCCAAATACGAGGTACTCCCGTACCCCCTCCCCATACCTCCATTAACTCACAGTTGTACACGACAAAAGGATGATAATGGTTATAGAGAAAAGCGACAAATACACGGAACAATGCGGAGAATTGCAAAATTTTCTGTGCCACGGCATTTCCGCTCATCATGTCCAAACCACTAGTGCTGCTTGTACTTGCGCACTTTCTCTATCCCACGTGTACACCACTCGATGCCATTTCAATGCCAATCAACAAATTTCCATTCCCTCCATCTCCACCCGTTATTAACGATTGTTTACATTGTTACTTGATTATTTCATTAATTTTCAACGAAAATATCTTCCACTGTGTCCCACTGGCGGCTTATGTCGGTAGACTAATTTACAACCTCACTCTGTATTATTTATTTTCCGAGGTATCGATATTTATATCCAAAACACAGACACACGATTATATATATGCGAAAGTAAGTAGCTTTCGAATATATAGTTGAACTAAAAGTACCAGTTTTTCGTGTACCCTTTCGTGTAACTCAACGGTGCGGGACTGCTGACATCGTTGTCACATCGTTCTCTCTCTCTCTCTCTCTCTCTCCATAATATGCTGGGTGGGTACACAGCATATTATTGTAAAATTATCGTGTCGTCTTTCTTCAAACTCTTTGTCATTTCACGATCGTTAACGGATTTTCAAGAGTCGGCGAATAAATTGGGCATTAATTTTCCAATAGACACATATTATGTTGGAATTTATGGAAAAAATTCCGTTTTAAATACGAATCGTTCTTGTCCATCCGTACCAACAAAATTAGACAACCACAATGAGAGAAATAATTTCTCGGGAGTTGTACGCATCTCTCGTATCCGCCGTACCCTTCATAATTCAATACCCTTCGTATTCCCTATTGGATCGAGCGGGACTCGGTTTGAAAATTAATATCCCTTCGTTCGATGTCGGATATCGAAAATTTCGCTCTGCTGGTCATGAACGACAAATCTATGTTGAGCGGATAAATCCCTTGGTAAGCGTCACAGAAGAGGCCATTCAATATCCGCACCGCATAATTGTCTATTCATGTAATGTTGATCTTTGTAACATCAAACTCGATATCCCGTTCATGAATTTAATTAATTTCATCGATAATACGATTATATGTATAACATTTAAAAAGCCTACTACTATTATATTGCAGGGGATGGGAAATGAAAGAAGCTTTTAAATGTCAGTTGGTTGGTAAATACCTATACCGCAAGTCGAATTTCAGACGAACCAACAGGATGCACACTTCCGAACAGGCTAGATCCAGGGAAATCAATACTTCAACTCTACTATATATACGTATGTATGTCGAAAATATTCCCACGGGAGTCTACTACGTCTTCGGAGTTGTCGAGTACGTACCGCCACGACCTGGATAATTGTCAATTTGCATGATAATCCCCAACAAACGTTAATCGCACGGTTAGTAGTTCCAATTTCAACCATATCCTAAGGGACTCGCATCTTGCCGCATAATAATCCCACCCGCTATTATATTTCTAATTTATCCGTACTATTCAAATTAATTACCTACCTACATTCTTTCAATCACATGTTTCACGTTTGATTTTCGATATTCCAACTAATTTTTCTTTCAAAAATTTCTTTATCGCACAACTAATACACTAGCAATTATGAATATTCGATTGCATGTCATGTGAGGAAATTAAACCCTTGGTATTTCGAGAATTGTCAAGCTGCTCGGCCTTGAATTTCGTATAGTTGGGTGCGAATGTCTCTTGATCCAATAATGTACAAGAATAGTAAAATTTGGCTCAAAATATACATGGTGAAAGAGGCGAAGCTTGCGGGAGTACTGCGCATAAAAAGGCCAGGCAAAACTGCAGTTGAGGCGACTTTATTACAAGTTCTACCGACGCGACGCCCAGAGTCCAGTAGCGCGCAGGAAGGAAGGAAGGAAGGAAGCAGGTAGCCCGGCAGCCAGCCAGCCAGCCAGCCAGCCAGCCAGCCAGAACTGTGCCTGACAGATCGAGGTTCAACGCGAAGAGGCTTACCTCGCTGGATTCTGAGTCGATGCCTGTACATAGCAGAACTACACAGAGACGCAATACTCTCCTCCTCTCTCTATACCAAAATTGCTTTATGCAGACATACGCTGTCGATGTATAAGGTCAACCTAAATACAGCGAGAGACACACACACACTGTGTCGGTGTATAGGTGCAGACATACTATGTTGGTTCATAATACTCAGGAAGTTCGTGTTGCACGCGACAGTTGCCCGGTAGTAGTCACGGGGCTCGAGTTATATGTACGACTTTGAGTAGTTGCACAGATGGAGAATAACACCGAAACAAGTATTACGCTTCAGATATTGAAAATTTACATTTATTCTATGATTTGCATTCACTCGCTCGAGGTGCGCATTACCATTTCCGTAAAAATAGAATGAGCGTGCCAAGTAAAATCTCGTTGAATTTTTTTTTTTTTTTTTTTTTTTTTCCGTTCATCGTCAGCAAAAAATGCAATATATAGCAAATATGTTTGTATCTATTATGACGATAACATACCATATTACATGAGACGCCTTGGAAACAATGTATAAAGTAGTGTTTATGTGGTGTGTGTCATACATCAATAGACTCTCATAGAATTGGTTCATTCATAATGCAATTAAGCTAACCGATGCCCCTAAAAATTGGCGGTAAAAAATAATAAAAAACGTGACAAATAAGTTGGGACATTTATCGGGTGATTGGGAGACTTAGAGGCAAGTGAAGACAAGGACGTTGATATGAGAGAGCGAGAGAGGACATGATAAAAGGAGCGGCGGGACGATGGTATAAATTCACAGAGAGACAGTGGTAAAGCAGGACCGATAGGGTGTACATATATAATGGAAGGCAGGATCCAGGCTGGCTCCGCAACCACAGGGCTTCCATTGTTCGAGCATTGTATCACGTTACCACTACCCTCCCATTTATACAACGGGTGATTCATTTTCCGCGAAAATATCAGTTCCTGTGCAACGCTGCATTTGAAACTCGGGCCCGGTACTCTTTTCCTCTCTTTCGTCCACGTAAAGCTCACCCTTGTATTGTCATGGAAGTGGGTCATGCGCTTATAGCCGGGAACAAGCTCTGTCCACTCCTCTCTTTCCTTCTTGTGTGCGCGCGCGTCGGTGTGGGTGTTTCGCAGTGTCGCGCGCGGCCCTTGTACCGTACAATTCAGCAGCACATTGTCACTCGCTCTGTGAAATGACGCTATGACCGCACGAGTACAACACTTGGGAGATGAGAGAGAAAAGCTCGCGCGTTTTTTTTTCTCTTCCTTTCTGTAACGTGTATCTGATAATTGGGCTAGTTCCGAGATGCGATGGAAAAAAAAAAACAAAAAAAAAAAACAAACAGACACGTACATCGGGTCTATCGAGTTACGGGAGACAATGTACAATCAACTACCGATGGAATAAATAGCGCACTCTTCCAACTTTGGCCATGTTCTATAAATGATTTTAATGCGTTATATCGCACGAATGTCATTTGTTTGAATAGTTTGCAAGACCGCGTCTACTAACGCTAAGTAGCCCGTGCAAGCGAGAGAGTCGGCGACTTTGGTTAGTTATGGCGCTGTTTGTGTATATTGCACCCCTCCGGGGCGAGAGCGCGAGTGAGACAGAGGGCCCCAACTGGTAGCCCCAACCAACGACCAAGATGTAGGCTCTAACTTTGGAAAGCCATCTCGAAGAGCCTCTGGACAGTTTATTACCGACTCTATCGTGAGAGACTAGTTATATTTAGCGCTGTTACATTTCGATCCATCGATGCTTTCATCACACGAGCCTCTCGCGATACACAATTGAGAGTTTCTTAACGGATTGTCGCGCAATCACTTCCAAAAGTTAGTATACAAATGTAAATCACGAGTCGGCGGGTAGGTACAAGTTATAATGTAGATATTTCGTGTAATACCCAAGTGAAATACAAGCATATATACAACCAACAGGTAATTCTTGAAAGTAATGGAAAGTTTGAGGAGAAGTGTAAGTCGGGAGGAGGTAAGATGATTGGAGATTCCTTATACTGTATTCCATCGCAATCTTGCAAGTTTCAACAGAATTTGTGAATAGCTCGTGCTCACTCGTGGCGTACTTCCGATTTCACATACATACATATCTTAGGAAGTTTGGTTTTCGTCTTAACGGCGAACGGGGAGTAACTTTGAGCCGGAAAGCTGCGGCGAAGATCAGCTTTTCATCTTCTTCTCTCGGCTGGTATGCCGACTGGATTTTCCGTACGCGGCCAAGACGTTCGACCTACCTCCGGCATCAGAACCGAGTAATAATATTTGTTCGGGTCTCTTTCGTGATAGGAGCACGCCGGCATTCGCGTGCCATTGGAATTTTACCTCGTCGTGTGCCACTCTACGAATTCGAATTTTCCGAGCCACGGGATATTCCAATTTGCCTCCATCACGTACCTTTTCCATTCCCCCGTAGCTTATCCTATCGTTTTCACACTCACTCTTGCGCCTAAAAATTCCAATGTCGCAATATTTTCACCTATTTTTCTTTATTCCCCCTTTTCACCTCGGAAACGTGTGTTCCATCGTATACAGTGCGTTTTTTCCTTTAAATTCTTATCAAGCTGGATTTGCCGACATTTATTGAGCTCCTCAGCAGTGTGTCAAACAACCGCTCATCATTTATAGCTTCTGGACCACTGGGTTTTTATATTTTTCATTCGTTTTTTGTCTTGATCGCAATATGAACGCGTTTATTGGAAATTCTCCGTCCAACAATACATCATAACACTTTTCAACGGTATTAACGAGTTCGCGGGGCTTTTAATTAATCGAAAACGTTGAACGTCACGCGATCGATATAACGAAACTGCACAATTTCCGTATGCATGATAGTCCATATATTTAACATTCCACTATATAAAATACAACTATATACAGACATGTGCGGCGGATTAAGGTGATTCTGCGTCAAACCAATCACTCGACGATTTTATTATTTTCGACTATGAATTGGGCTAAAATAGATGAATTTTCCTTTTCAGACTTGAACAATTTCCGTTTTTATTCGAGATATCGCGTTGGACTATTGGGGATACCGATGGAAATTAACAACAACATGGAAACACGAAAAATCAATGAAAATGTAAGTTCCAATCCTATACTATTATTTTCATTCATGACAGTTGAAGTTGACATAAATAATCACTTAAATGGAATGCTCCTATACAGCGCGGCTCACGCGTATGCATCTTATATCATGTTCAAGTAGTTTCTTTGAGTTATTTAGCACACATTTGGCGTCACAGCTTTTCAAACAACTGTGCGCGACAAGGTACTCTCCTTGACATTTTATCTTTCCCCGCACGTACAACGATCATCAGTGTAAAATTACTTTATGAGCCGCTACTGAATCGTCGACACGTACTATAGAGATAGAGAGAGAGAGAGGGGGGGGGGGGGGGGGGACGAAAAAATATATATATATACATATATATCAAAATAAAAGCATGGACATTCTGACGAGTACCTGACTGCACGTAAAGGCACTAGAAATATACTCTCGAAAGTCATGTCACATACTTTTCGATAGTAAAGTAGTAGCCGCCAATTCCGTAGACTTCCCGTAGACATAATATTTTATTATCCTATGGAACGTTTAACGCCGATTATTACATGTCTATTTTTACGTTCTCGAATCCAGCAGTCTGAGACAATTATTCCGATTAATGAATAATCAACAGGGAGAAAAAAAAAAAAAAACAGAATATGACGCGGTAGCCAAGTTTCTCTCGATAGTGTCGCAATGATAGTTGACTTATTTGTACTTGAAATTATGTTTATAAAAAGAATATGGTTGAACCGCCGGAAATCGGTGTGTATTGTACGCAAGCAACCGATAACGGTGTGCGGTATACGATGCGGCTTTTTGATATTGGAGAATTTTCAAAATAGTCGCGAGCCGATATTGGTGGGGGACGATGATAAAGTTGAAAGGAGTAGTAGAGGAGATTGCGACCCGAGCCTTTTTTACTCAAAGTTCAAACACGAGAACCGTCTCTGTACGTAGAGGAGTCGATATCGCGGCGGCAGCCTCGTTTCATCGCGCGGAGGCGGCGGCGGCGGCGGCGGCGGCGGCGGCACCCGAATGCAAACGAAACGCCGCGTCGAGCCAAACCGGTCGATACAACTTTTCCGCAGTAAAAAAGTACTGAGAAGTATTCCAATCGACTTTTCCGTTTGTGCATATTTTATAAAGGGGAAGTCCATTATTGTCGGTTTCCTCTTGCCGTTTCGCCCTGCAGATAGATACATGCATCAAGGGCATAGGGCTCTTCTCCCTACTCTATCGCGATATACACCACTCTGGGCTTATATTTCTGTGTACACAGCAGTTACTTTCAAAGATGTGACGAACGCGATTTAGGGCATCCATGCAACTCACATGGGATATCTGCATTTAGAATATTTCCATGTCAATCTTTATGAGTTTTTTCGTTGATACGTGTGAATTCTCAAGGATCGTGCAAGTCTTATTCAAATAAACCAAGCCAAGTGAGATGGACATTTTTTTTTCAAGCTCATTTATTGGAAGAATTTCCATGCACTCTTTGTCTTTTGTAGAAAATTCCTTCTCTCTCTCTCTCTGCTAGTATTTTATCCTATAATCTCTCGATCGATTTCCATGAGTTTGAGATCCGGCATTTCAGTTTCACAGGTTATGCGAGGTCTGCTTTAGTTAGAGAGAGCGAATATGAAGCACTTGTAAACCACAGCAGAGGCCTCCACTTGGATTTTATAGCCTGTTTCTCGATCACAAAGAGCCCGTCTAATTGCCTCTTTGCAGGAACCCTTGTAGTCCTCTGTCTCCTCCTGTTTGTCGCTCCGAAGTTATCGTCATCGACGACCCTACGAAATTCTATTAAAATACAAACAAGATTGAGTGTACGAGTGCACGTCCGTTACTGAAAAAGGTCTACGTCATCAACGGTATATACTCACCAGTCAACTGTTATCGGTCATAATATTTATCGATTAAATGAACTTGGCTGTATGGCTGAATTTCAAGTAATACATCTTCTATCCACTAGATTGCTCATTCTCAAAAAAACTATCTCTCTGGAATAAGCACAACGGAAACGGATATAGGCGAGATATTTCGTCTTGAGAATGGGGCGTGATATACAATTGACACGACTAATGAATTGATTTATCATAGACGGACGGTAATACTGATCCGTTTGTGAGTCAATCGCGCCTAGCCAATTGAAGCTCCCTTTGACTGTGAGCGTCAATTTGGATTTATCGATTACGTGTATTTGATAGCTAACCAGAGGGCCCGGGTATAATAGAATGTTGCATCAATTATTCAAATTCTAATGCCCCTTAGTTGCCACTATGCTCGAACATTCGCATCTCTCTGTACACCGTCACCGCAAATACTTGGAAACAATCTCGCATATCACATCTATCGGTCACATTGACGATTTACGATGGCAATCATCACTCTAGCCGTTCCTGCAAAATATTGATATCGATATAATGGAAAAATTCATTGGTAATGTTTTTTTGTCGGTGTTATATATTTCTATATAGTTGTATATCGTGCGATTAATCGTCTGGCTATATGATCTTGTGAAAGGGTGGGGTGCGATCGAACGACGACGAAGACGACAGCTCCCGATGGTGGTTATTGTACTCGGTTGATTGGACGGGCTTGATTAGTGCGACAAGGGTGCCTAATCAGCAGCGACCGTAACCGTCGAGTTCCTTTTGGATCGATGTAACCAGCGGTGTAACGATCTACCGCAGCACATATATTTTGTGGTCGATGTATCGCTTGGTGTGGGCTGAGCGGTGTCCTGAAAACTCATTTATTTAAAGAGACCTAAGAGGCAGCACGTCCTTTAGACGCTTTTTTTTTCAATATTTTTTTGGCTTATAAATTTCTTCTTAATCTTCCATCTTCGTTCTCGTCTACGTATTTCGTAACGAATGGGCGTGCCCGCACGCTTCAACCTCTCGGTAGAGTTGGCCGCGCGTTGTCCTCTCAAACGTTCTATTTTCGCTCTCAATGAAATATGCAAGCGCTACATATACACTCTTCTTTGCCGGATTTCTTTCGTACAACGATAGAGTACGCGATATAGCGACAAGTGGTGATGACGAATGTCGGAAGATCAAGACCTCTTTGCTCTTCACTTTACTCGTCGCTTCGTATCTTCAATTTTTACCAGGAGCGGCTTCGTTATTTCTGTTTTTGCGCGTATTCGATCAATCGATAATGGTTCATAATAAAAAAAAAAAAAAAAAAAAAAAAAAAAAAAAAACAAAAAAAAAATAATGCAGTAGAGAGCCGAGACAAGTCGCGTCGGATATTATGGCGGATACGCAGAGACGTTGTATATGTCAGGACGAGACACCGAGTGTTTATGGGGGTCAAAGCTATATAACCGGTGTTAGCGCTGAACCCCATTCCGATACTGTGTCCTGACCTGGTACATCTAGAACCCCCTCCCCGTGTATCCGTGTATACGTGCAACGTCATATGCGCAATCGCCGTGATATAATATATCCGTTGCCGTAGGTGCGCGCGTATCAAATTTTCCCTCGGAAACTCTACTTCCATCACTACCGAAATAAACCTCGTGGCTAAGTTTTTTTTCGAAATCTTTCGAGTATCCGTTGTATGACATCTTTGGACGATGACTTTTTCAAATCTATTTTTTTTTTTCAGCTATATGAATAAAAAATTACTTACCGTCGTCTTGAACGGACTTGACAAAACGTTGGTATCCATTTGACGAGGAGATAAGGGGAAAACGACGCGACAATAATAGGTGCATATATACAAAAAGAAAAGGAAAAGAGAAAAAAATTAGCGAGCATGTATAGAAAAAAATTGCAATTTATTACAGTGACGTACGTGTAATATATATATAGTACATTGTGTGTATGTATAGCTTGGTGACGCAATCCGTTTTAGAATCGCTGCAACCTAATACATCGGTCATCGGTTTTTTTGGTTTCCTTGACTTTTTGTGTCGTTGCGAACGACATCGCGCGCTCATCTCGTTTGAGCGCAATAAAACTTTTTAATCGCCTTGAGAGAACAGTTTGTTTCTATTTGCAACGACTACTATGCCGAGCATTTGGATCATTTGGGCGAGAAAAAGGAGACGAGGTTTTGTCAATTCCACTGGAAAAAATCTGAAATCTCGGCATAGTATTTGCTCCGCTACTAACGAAATATACGTAATATACGTAATATAGGTATTCCAGGTCATAAGACATAAAGTGACATTTGTGTCGCGGAAAATCACTTGTAAGTATTTGAAAAAAATCTAAATAAACGCTCGTCGGATATGCTATTAATAATATATCCATGGATAATGGATTTCAGTTGATAATGTTAAACATCGATAATTCTATGTTGTACACTAAATGATAATTCAATTGCACGTTTTGTTTGCTAAACAAAACGTTTCTCTTGTTTGGACGGAATCTTCATTTCGATATGACAAAAGATGAATTTTCATTATTAAATACTACTTCCTCCCTCTCATCGCAATTACACGCGTAATTTTGAAGGGTGGATGTCTACCTTTTGTGATAAACAATATATGTATATTTGACAAATTTAACGGTAAACACAGAGAGATGAGAACATTTATATACCTGCCATACGAATTTTCGGATAAACGTCCAAATGATTGTTACTCTTTATTTAAATCTGATGGAAAAACGAAATTGGAATGACACGATCGACTTGACCTGGAATACCGCATATGCATCACCTCTTATGAAGTTTGTTGATTAATCACAAACATAGTTCGTGGGTAAACTGTTTCTCGTTTTTGATGACCTATTTGCCGGAAAGGAATTGGTGATGGTGTTATCTCTGTGTGTTTTACTTTGAGCCATTTCTCGTATCTAACTGCGGCACTACCGCATATGAGCCTAGCGGTATATGTCAAATATATAATATCTCGGATGTCCGAGGCTCACGTTTATCTTGATGTGTAGCAGTTCCGTGTGCGATTAGCGATAACGCGAGGTTTTCCGCTACGACGCTATAATGATGGCGGCGAATGGAAAGCCACCTGGAAATACTCCGAATGGCATAGAGGGAAATAGAGATTAGTCCCGGTTATTTAGAGGCGACGAAAATAATTGTTCGATGACAACAATGACGACGAATGCAGCGGTCCATTTGACAATGCAAAGTAAAATGAATTGCGTATAATACATAATTGCCTCCCTCGGCGCCGCGGCCTTTCATATCGTTGTATCGTCCTATAAACATGGATAATCTGGATCCCTAAAAACGAAAGACCCTCGGAGAAAAAAATCTCCATTCAATATTTCTTTAAAACCTCATTTCACGATAGAATAGTCGAGGTTTTTCTCCACCATTCGTGTTAATGTACGCGTGTCCCTATTTATTCTACATATCGAAACGTGAGATGTTTCTTTTCGTTTCGCGGATTCCTTAATTTTAAGCGCTCATTCTCGTGACATGATTCGTTAAACGGGTCGCAGCGCATACTCGATAAAGTTAAACAAAGAACTTAATCTTGTAGAAAACTGCTTATAAAATCACAAAACATTCGACTCGCGCGTATTCATAGACGGGGTGCGGCGACGTACGCTTGTGTAAATCGCGAGCATTAAAAGTACCTTTGTTTATTTGTTTTTAGCTGCATCAATGATGATGACGTGAGTGTCCAATAACGTCGAATTTAAAGATTTATTTGGAAATTTAAATCCTCCACTAGACATTGAGAGTCGTCGAATTTCCAACGTTTCCAGGATTAGCCCCATTGTTTACCAAGGTCTGACGTTGCTGTCCCTCTTGACTGGCTGCTGCTCTGGCGGCATGTCCGGCTTCGCCGCTTTGGATGCTGAAATGCCGGTACGATATGTACTCCGGTGGGATCGGTGCGGCATCACGTTTCACCGCTTCACGTTGTTTTTTCACTTTGAGATAACCGAGCACAGATATTAGAAGCACAAATACGACAAAACCCATGCAACAACCGACAATCAGTCCGAGTCTTCGTGTGAGTATACTCGTGACACCGCTTACGTCGCTCATCGGTGCACCGTCGCTGCTTATTATAGCGTCCGGCGCCTCGAGTGTCCTCACTTCGGTACATCTGCTTGTCGCCGAATCTACCATTTCCGGTAGGGAATTCGATTCGAAAACATCACCTCGCGAAACGTTCAATTGACCGATCTTCTCGACCCTCGTCAGCCAGTTTCCCAGGCCCACCACGCAGATGAGATAACGGGTGTTTGACGACAATTTTCCCAGCTTTACCGATCTCGCGTTTGGATCCAACATTTTCCCTCTTACCTGCAACAGCGCAAGTCATATTTTACATTATTCCTCCAACCAAGCCACGCCGCTCTTTTTTTTTTTTTTTTTTTTTTTTTTTTCCCATTCTCGAAAGAATATTGGCCGAACCCCACTTCAGGGCTATCTGTTGTATGAAAACAATGGCATCTATTGCGCGATCATAAATCCCACGCTTACGAGAAATGCCAGCATCGTAGAGACGAAATAATTCACGTCGCACTGCCACTGACAACACGACTAACTCGCATTCCGCACAAGTTCCGTTTGGTCTAACATCACCTTGAGGAATTTCGTTTTTTAGCCTCGATAATTATTATTTTTTTTAGGCACAAGTAGACGTTTAGTAGTCTCGCGTGACGGCATATTTTGCTCTCGATTCGACCAAAAGTCATAGCCACTGTGTTGCGATGAGAATCCCGTGACTCAAGTGAATTCTCTCGACTTGGGATTGTACTGTCGTATACTGTCGTATGTGCGGGAGGACTATAGAAATCCGGTGAATTACCGTTGTTCGCCCCAAAAAAGCCCCAAAATTGGTATGGATTTGGATATACGAATGTTGAGAATCGGTGACTCAAGAGACGTACGTGAGAGATTGTTGTATGAAATAGCTACGTACCTCGTGAACGTTGTCCAAGGCGTGATAGGCGACCTGATAACCATGTAGGCCCGTATGATTTCGGCTTTGCCACGAAACGACAACTGAGAATGATTGTATATCCTGAATGGCTAGTTTGAGTACGAGGGGCGCTGAACAAAATGCGTGAGGATCGAGATCAAGGAAGACAAGTCCACGAAGTTCAGGTGGTTGCTCGCATCTCAACAATCCGCGTTGAACGTCGTTGATTGGCATGGTACTAGCGCGGTCGGAATCGCTACCGCCACCACGATTACGGCCGACACTACCACCACTGACAAGTTTCTGGTGATCGCGAAGCCACTCCCAAAGCTCCTGCGACTCGCAACCACAGTGAAGCGGATTCTCTGTGAAATAAGAGGATTTTCTATTGTTACTCATATTCGTTGAATAATAATAATAATAATATTTTGTTAAAAATGGGAAAAAGATATTATATTGTACGTACCTTCGGCGCGGAGGCTTCGTATCTGAGTTTCGAGTGGTCGAAAGGCGTTGAGTGGTAGATTCTCGAGATAATTTCGGCTGAGATCGAGTATTCGAAGTTTCTTGAGGGGCCTGAAAGCGTCCGGTGAAATAGAGGATATCCAGTTGCCGTAAAGATGAAGTTCAGCAAGATTTTCGAGATGCTGAAAGTTATTCTTGCCGACAGTGGTTATCTGGTTGTATGATAAATCGAGGACTTGAAGGGCTTTAAGATCGGGTGGAAAGTCCTCCAATTCTTTCAACTTGTTGTGGGTAATATTGAGTAGCCTGAGATTTTCGAGACCCCGGAATCTCTCTTGGGGCAAAAGTTCTAGCTCGTTGGTACTCAAGTCGAGGGTGAGAAGGTTGGCGAGTGTACGAAATGCGCTCGGTGATACCCTTGAAATGATATTACTTCCCATAAAGAGATGCAAGAGTGAGGGAAAGGCTTCAAAGTCTTGACTGGTGAGGATAGTGAGATTGGTTCGGGATATGTGAATCTCTTGTAATTCGGGATATCTCGATTGGGCGGTAAACTCGTGAATTCTGGTGAGTGGGTTGGCGGTTAGATTGAGCCATCCGAGGCTCGGAATGTTTTGGGCAGAGAGAGCGACGCCCGGTATCTGACGAAACTTGTTAGCCGCGAGTTGAACCTTTCGAAGCTGATTCGAGTGAAGGAAGAAGTTGGCAGGCAGAGCCGTTAGATGATTGTGGCTGAGGTCGACGGACAGTAGCCTCGAGAAGTTTGCCGCTGCGAAACCCGACAATGACATTATATAGTTAGCCCGTAGGTCCAGTTCCCGGAGACTCGTCAATCCACTTAGCCTCGAGATGTCTACGTGGAGTATGACGTTGTTCGACAGCGATAGAAACTCTATGCTGGTTGCATTGATAAAGACCTCGTAGGGCACTTCCTGAAATCTGTTACCGTCGAGCTTCACTTCTCTCAATGAGTCCAATCCAAGGAAGAGAAGTGCCGGCAGTGTTTTCAGCAAATTGTTGCTCAGCAAAAGTTTCCCGAGATTCTTATTCTTGGAGAAGATTTCGGCGGGCATACGATGCAGTTGAGTGGCATCCATCGCGAGATGTTGAAGCGAGGGAAGACCGTCCAGGGATTCGCTGTTTATTTGACTAAAGTTATTGAAGGATATTCGCAATACACGAAGTCCCGGAATATCCAATCGATCGAGGGCCGTGGCGGTTAGACGATTGTGCTCCAAGTTTAGTTCGTATAGATTATTCAAGCCCCTGAATGCACCGCGGTCAATCACGCTGACCGTACAGTTTCGAAGATTCAATGTTCTTATCGGTAGACCCTCCTGAAATATCGTGTCGTGAAGTACATTGAGATGATTATTCGCCAAATCGAGTACGCGAAGTCTCTTGAGGGCCGTCAGAGCGTAAGGATCGAGTCGTCGAAGCCCATTGTCCTGAAGATAGAGTTCCTCGAGTTCGTGCAATTCGGAGAAGGTTCTAACCGTCACGTGACTCAGCCTGTTCATACTGAGCTCGAGAAACTTGAGTGCCTGCATAGGTTGAAAAGCGGTATCTTCGATGCGGGATATCGAGTTGTTGGTGAGGTAAAGTCTTTCGACTAGAAGCAAATCTCGGAAGAGTGGGGCTTGAAGTCGCGTAAGTCGATTGTGACCGAGCCACATTATCCTTACCGAAGCCTGTCCGCGTAGTGAATCGTTGTGCAACACCCCCAGTCCATTGTTATCGAGCTGAATGGACACCAAGGAACTCCCTCCACCGGTGGTGGCTCCCCCCCCTTGATTTTGACCGGCGTCATTCGACACCTGAAACACATCCCCGAGAACCGCCAAAAGATTGCCCTGCAGGTTAACGTGCTGAAGACTGTGAAGAGATCGCAGAGCCCCCGTCTCCATATCCGTAATGGCGTTGTTCTGGAGATGCAGCTCGAGTAGGGAGGGCAGAGGTGCGAACACGCCCCGTCTCACTTCCGTTATTTCATTGTCCTGCAATCTTAGCTCCCGCAAATGCTTCGCCTTGGCGAACGTACCGACCTCGAGCTCTCGAATGTTATTCCCATCGAGCGACAGAGTCGAGAGATTCTCGCAATGCTCGAGAAAGTCACGGGGCACCCTCTCGATGTAATTGCCGCTCAGATGAAGCTGACCGAGTTGACCGAGGCTCGCCAACCCTCTCGAGTCGATTCTTCTGATGGCATTTTGTTGAAGATAAACGACCGAGAGACTCGAACTTCCGGCAAATGCCTCTCCCGGTATCTCTAGTATGTTGTTTTCCGCGAGAAAGAGCTCCTTAAGCTCCGGAAGTCTCGAGAAAACACCTCGTATATAGTGTATGTGATTGTGGCTGAGATCTATAGATCTGAGCTTTTGATTGGCACGGAACGTCGCTACGTCGAGAAACACTATCTTGTTGTGACTCAGATCGATCGATTCGAGATCTGTGAGCGATATAAACGCGTCCTTGTCCACCGTTTCCACCGAATTGTAATAAAGCGTTAGAGTTCTCAGTGCCGGACAGCAACGAAAACAATTGAGCGGTATTATCTCGAAGTTGTTGCTGCTGAGATCAAAAAAATTAAGTGCATCCAAACGGGAATAACCGTCGTCGGGCAATTGAGAGACTTGGTTCCATGCCAGTCTCAGTGACGTTAGATGCTCGAGTCGTCGAAGGGCCGTCATTGGAAACATTCGTATCTTGTTTTCCGCAAGATCGAGATCGGTCAGTGTATTCTCAAGACCCGCAAAAGCATACTCCGATATCTTTGTTATCTGATTGCCCTTGAGATTGAGCTTTATCAAGGACAATCCGTAGAAACTGAAACTCGGCAAATCGTGAACGTGATTCCCCTCGAGACCGAGCGCACCGAGACGCCCCAGGCTCGCCAGAGCCTTTTGCGGTATATGCTGTAGTTGACCGGACACCAGAGCCAATGACTCCAGGCTCAATCCCAATCTTTCCAATGCATCCTCGTTTACCTCTCTTATACCCGAATGTGATATCTGTAGATGTCGTATTTGAGTCCCTGCCGGAAATACACTCGCTCTCAGCTCTTCCACACTTCGGTCTAGCTCGTAAACGCTTAAAGATTGTACCACTGCCTCTGAAAATTTATTATTATTATTATTATTAACACATTTTATTTATCGACTCTCAAATGGTAGAATGAACATTTTACTCTCAAACCACGATTTAAGACGCGACGCGACAGTTTGAAATTGAAATGTGTCGGCAGCACCGAGATTGAATAAATCGCCCCCGGGTTGAAGAGTAGGTCGCGTGACGTCAGGAAATATAACCTATCTGGGTCAGCTCTTATTTTTACTCGAAGCCCCCCCCCCCCCCCCCGCCACAGGACGACCAGCCCTATGCTGTAAGCACCACTGGCGCACATGGCATAGTTATATCCCCCTCGTTCACGCTTCTTCGGGGTCACGAACTCTCTCAGCGTTTAACGTATATCCTTTACCTGTGTAGTAACGTACTACGGTCGATATATACTAAAACGGAATAGCGCGGAGGTTTTACTCGCCATGCAAACGCTACTAGCTGCTGGTAAGAGGACAAAAGTGAACCCGCTCAATATTAAGTTTATCGCTTCCGGTTTATCATACTTTTATAAGATTTTATGCGTCATTGGTAAACAATAATTGACAAAAAACAAAAAGTAAAGGAAAAATTGACTGGGGTAAGACGGTACCTTCCGATCCGGCGACAGAGAGTACACCGTTTAATGCAACCCTCAGAGATTCCTCGGTGGCACCGGCGCATTCGAGAAATAGTCCGTCCTCAAAATTGTAACACGGACATCCGGGTATAGTATCGGGTGGAGGGCATTCGGTGCTGGTAACTTTGTGGCTAGCGACCCAAGCCGCTAATACCATCGAGTAGATTATGCGAAAGCCCGTGTGACGATTATGATGGTGGTGATGGTGGTGGTGGTGGTGGTGGTGGTGATGGTAGTGGTGATGGTGGCGGTGATGGTGGTGGTGGTGGTGGTGGTGGTGGTAACGGTGGTGCGGTGAAGAGGAATGACAAAGACGTTCGCTATGCGAACGTTTGTCTCGTTCCCATTCACCCTTGTTCGAGAGCGGATCTCGCCACTTCCGCCTCGTACGAGGCCACGTCGTCCGCATTATCGTACTTCCTCCTTGTTCCACGCTGACTCCAGCATCCTCTGGCTCTCTTAATCCCCCTTCTTTCGTCACAAATCTGAAATCATTAAGTTAATAATGTCATTACCCGAACAGCAAATCTTTCAAATTAATCCTTTGAAATATTTATTATCGAAAATTTTTCATATTCATTGGCGAACGGAGAATTGTCATTTTTACTTGAATAACATGGAAACGCTGCCTCGATTATTGTACCGGTATAGTGAATTAAATTATATTAAACCGGTATTACTAGTCGGGTCTCGGTGAATCTCGGTCAACGGCTGAAAGCCGCGACAAGCATTTGTATATTCCACCGAAAATCCTTCAAGATACGATGGTTCGCGTAGGTCTAGCAGCGAGTTGCTTCGTCCGGCTCGTATCAGCTCTGTCCTCGTAATGTCGTCGTATGCAATGAGCTTAGTTTAGTACTGCAAGAGATAGTGAGGGTGGTCCACAAGCTAGAGCTTAAATCTTGCCATTGTGGCGGGGCTTTGGAATTTGGTGAGAAGCGAGCTTTCGAGAGCGAGATACCACTTCATAGAGCAGAGGAACAATCTACAAGTGATGCTATTCTTTAATGCGACATATATGATGTTGACAATTTTATGGAACAGAATAATTATCTATTCTACCTTCTTTGTTTCGTCATGTTAAATCTAAATAATAGAAGCGTGTCTTTGCTTTTCCGATTTTACAATATTAGCAGCGATTCACTCACACCTCCTTCTTCGGTCTAATGAATTTTATTATGGGCAAGCTACAAGCTTAACGAAGCTACTGTACAAGTCAACAGATTATACACTTTAGCTATGATGAACGTATACTTGTTTCACAAAGTTTTCCCACACGGGCGAAAATTACATCTTCCGGTATCATTAATCGGGGTTTCCTTGAAACTTGACGGCAAGTTGTAAGCAGAAACATTATTTGGGTTAGATAGCAGTACAAGTTGTTGTGATGGTTTGAAATACAGATTTTTCACTGACGCTTCGTTCATCGTTACACAACGTATATTATCCTTATAAGTAGATTCTCAGCGGTCAATCGACAACTAATATAATACAAGGCGGGGGCGATAAAACTCCACGGATTAAATGGATTAATTCTGGGGATTAAACGCTCATCTTTTTTCGATCAAGAGCATCCCAATAAATTTAAAAGCTCAAGTTTAGCGAGCCATCGGGTAGTCCGAGGTAAAAGTTTCTCTTGTGCCCTCCCTCATAATATTATCTCTTAAAGCTATCTTAAAGAACTAAGTTAGCTTATTTGATTCCAATTGCATCGAGATTTTTTATCAAACATAAGTAAACTCATGATAAAAATAATTAATATCAAAGTGCGCGGATAATGAGTCGGCAGTTTTATGTCATCACAGATGAACTTTAAAGGAGTCTCGTGAAATTGCAAGTAGTGCATCAAGCGTCCAGTTAAATATACATATGTTCTCTTTAGCCAGAAGAAATTTCGGCCCGATCATTATTTGCTCATATACCGTTAGCATTAAATATATTAAGATAAGATGCAGTTTTTTCTCGTTGTTGTAACGCTATCGGTAGAATCACTGGAAAACCACATGACAATGGTTTGTTAATTTTTGTATGAGAAGAGTTGTACCGTGTATCAAAGTGTAAAGCATGTCGGGGATGGTGTGTACGTGTATGGTAACAGGAAGGGGTAGAGAGTCTCCGCGTATGCAAGGTAACCGCCGTATAGCCCGTTCGAAGCTCACCCTATTTAAGCCTCTTGGGTCCTGCGAGCTTGCACCCGGAGTACTCTTGCTCCGCTGCCTGCCCGCCTGCCCGCCTGCCCGCCTGCCCGCCTGCCCACCTGCCTGCCTCCCACTTGTGTTCACCTATTTAAATAAGGTCGACGATGGTAATGAGAATGCAAATGGCTGCACGCCAACCTGAACTTTGTATACCCGCTACCACGACATGGAATAAAAGTAACTGGCACGAATGAGGCGAACGGCGTCCTTTTCTCACTTGCACACTAAATCCACCGTACGGTAGGATCGAGCAAGCCGCGCGCGGACAAGTACGGGAACCCCTCGAGAACATTCATCAAGCATTTCTCAACTTGCGACACAACTTTAATGTATTTCCTCGTATAACAATGGAAATCTACCCTCAGGAGATCCTCAATCAAAAATAGATTGCCGCCGTCTCAAAGCCTCAACAATCCACCTACATTTTCACCCCTTTATCACGGTTAATTGATTTTATTTTTACCCACAGTGCCGCTAATGTCCTAGCACAGTTCGGAAGAATGCATCACATTTTCCAAACAAGTTATGGATCCGTTAGTTACATGAGTAAAAAAAAAAAGTATTTAATCAATGACACGATTGTTGTGGTTGAGTGGGTGATTGAGATTTACCCAGTTGAATTATGATTAATGATGTTTAGAGAAGAAGGTTAAAAAAAGAAAAATTGAGAAGAAAAACTGGGCTTGTAAATAAATACACGTAATAAGGTGTATTGACGAGTTAAAAATTTATCAAGAAAAAAACAAAAACAAAGAGGATATTTTTTGTTTCTTGACGTAAATACTTGACGCGCGCATCGAGACGCTCCCGTCTTTCTTGATCTATGGCAACTCTCTCGTTCGCCGGTCGAATGTCTTACAGCACGCAAAGCCATTGACACGCGGGCTTACACACTTTGCCTCAGCTCCTCGATTTTACTTGTGCCACTAACTCTAACCGATAACTCAACTGCAACTCATAGACCGAAAAGTCAAAATATCGAATATCCAAAGAATTTGCTCGAAATTTTTCTGAAAATTATATTACGAAATTTTTGACAAATATTTCATTGTAAAAGCTTCGTATTGAACCTCCCATTTGTGCATAATAACGTCGAGATGTTAAAATTAATACTTTTTTTTTTTTTTTTTTCCGAAAATTTTTAACGCGTGCTTTTCCAGCAAAATCGAGAATTCGGCACGAAAAGAAGGATCGTTGAATATTCGTGTAATATTGGATGGAAAATGCAGGAACGATATATCAATATTGAATACAAGTATACGAGACACGCAACTAACGAACTGGAATCGAGAGTTCCACTCTGATTTTATCGTTCGTTTATGTTCGCATTAAACGCGGCATACTACCAAAGTATAATCGGGAGAGTATCTTTTAAGTAGCGAAGAGAGGTATAGAATTTCCGCTAACGAAATCACGTAGGTCACGATCGTCGCACGGATCAATATCGTTGGAGTCTATAGTCATGGGGCAAGGCCATTTCGCTTCGGCTAGAGTTTTCCGTTCCGAGTTTTCAAGGGGTTTTTTTAATCCACCACTAAACTCAATGCGAAATTTCGATTGTCCAAGGTACTCTGTTTTTAAACGAATCAGAGATAATTGCTATTTTTAATTCATCCAATACCGTCTATCTTGTCTTGAAACTCTTAGATTTTTTCTTTTCCTATTCAAAGATATTAGCGGATATCGACACAAGACGATATTGGGTTTGAGATATTTTAAAAAATATTAATAAATTTTTCAGAGTTTATTCAATGTTTGACAAAGAGCCGGTAACGTAGAGAGCCACGAATAGAGGCAATTTAGCTTACAGTACGCATACGGCATAAGCATGAGTAATAGCAGGGGACTTTGTACATGAGAGATAATAATTAATTAGTACCAAGTGCGGAAAAAATTTAAATTGCTCATCCATATTTTACGCCTGGAAATATGAATTTTCATATAGGAGGCTCATTAGCGAGAATAAGAAAATTTTGTAAACGCGCAGTTGAATAAAGTTCGGTTTACCGTGACTCATGTGGATGCCAGCTAATAGAAATAGGGAGAATAATATATTGTGTGTTGTAGAAAAATAGAGTAAAAAAGTGGTTTTTATTTATTTCGAAATAGTTTTGTCAAAAGTTGTACGGTACAAGCGATGGTAAATTATTTTCAATTATCTCTTGGGGGAATATAATTTTCGTTGAAACTTTGTATTTGCGGGTTTTATTGAGGTGGGTTAGCCCGTCCGGCGGGTGCCTCCGTTTCAACGAGTTTCACTTGTATAAGGGGTAGTCTCGGTAGCTTCTACATTACCAGAGAAGAATCCCGAAAATGGCGAACACATACGTAAGAATCACCAAAACATTTCCAATTATACCCAACGGTGAGCGAACGAGCTAAATCTCTTTCATTTATTAAAACTTTCATTACTCCTGTTTCCTTGTATATCATCTCCCGACACTTGATATTTTTCCCTGCAATTTCACCGTACACTTTAATCTCGGTTTAACTAACTCGATATTCAAACTTTCCGATGTAAAAATATGCCAATTTTTCGAATCTAATGAATCTCTACTTTTTCGAATGTTATATTTGTGTTTAGTATGAAGGAATTATTTTTCCCTTTTTGTTGTTTCTTTCGAGTAATTTTTTCGTATTATAGTGAGAAAGCATTTACGTTTGTGATATATCGTACGTGACCGATAGGTTAAACGAAGCGCAAGGGAAAATGAGGAAAATGTCTGATAGGGACGATAACACTGATCGAGGGACAAAAAAATCAGAGAAAAAGTGAGATAACGTAGGGAGCTTTTGGATAAGTAGAAAGGGAGGAGCTGAAGGCGATACCGCGCGGGTTCGATGGGTGGCGGCGGTGGCGGTGGCGGCGGCGGCGGCGGCGGCGGCGGCGGCGGCGGCGGCAGCGGCAGCGATACTCTCGCCAAGATTTCCAACGAAAACCCTAGTCGATTTTACCGCGTTCAACGGCTAAAAGTCTCTATATATGTACGGTCTTCCTATATATCTTGGCAATAAATTCCAAACGAGGCCAACAGCGATATCTTTTCTTGGGTACAGCAGAATCTTTCTGAGCTACATGCTGGCATTGAGACACGTGACCACCGTGCAAACTCTTGCTTCCAAACCGAGATTTCATCCCGTGTGCAACGAAGCAAGAGTCAGCCTGGACTCGTTGGGAGAGTGACTCCTTGGAAGGGCCCAATATGGAAGCACGCTATGGCTCTCATTCGTCGTAAAGCTTGGATTTTTCGTTCAACATTTAATATTATAGGTTTCGGAGAGAAAGATGTTTGGCGAGAGAAGAAGGAACGAGTAAAAGTTGACGCGTAACAGCAGGATCTTCTTGGTATAGCCGACCGTCGAGAGTCCATTGGATAATTTTTATTCCCCAAAGGTATCCCTCCGGGTAATCCGATAACGGCCGAGAGCCATCGTAGCACTATATGTTTGGCCTATTCGAGGCAAAAACTTTTTCCCGAGCGTGGCACCACACCGTAGTCTTGTTCTTCTTCTCCGCAGGTGGCCCAACTCGACTCGTGAAAAAACGAAAAAAAAAACGAAAAAACGAAAAAAGTAAAGGGGTGAGGTTGGGAGCATGCAAGTCGGTCGATGCTACACTGAAAACAACCCTTCGAACTTTGTAATCTCGTGAAGAGAGGCGTGACCGCTTCGAGGGATGAGTACGAAACTTTTCGAGCCGATTTTTCGTGTAATAACGTAGCAACTATGTGAAATAGAACTCAAGGGGAAAAGGAAGAGAGGCCTGAAAGGACCATTCGTACATATACATACATACATACGTTTCAAGAAACCATCCCTATATTTAACGTATATTTTTTCCACCTCTCCAACTGTTACGATATTGTTGGAATGAAAAGGCACCGCACTGGGGTACGAGTCAAGTAGAAAGGCTAGAGTAGCTCGTGGAAAAACGCCAAGAGGAAAAAAGGGGCTTGCTTCGTATAAGCAAGCTTTACTTTTCAACGTGACCCGGCCGAGAAAACGCGTGACCCAGCGTACGAGCAATCTCGTCTGCTACAACACATCGCATTTCCCGCTGGTACCCAAGCGTGCCGCCGCTCCCTATTGAAACTGGACTTGACAGCCTGTCGGAATGGAAAAACGCCGCGATATTATTATCTTTCATTTTCAAAATATATCATCTTTTAAATTAATGTGCGAGATAATGCCTTCGTTTTCCATCTATACGGAGTCTATGGTATAGTAGACGTTTCGACGTTCTGGATATCATGGCACTACATAGATTGATAAAGAAAGAGCCACGATAGGGTATTATCGTAGAGGACGAGCTGCTGGTGAAGGTCACTTTGAATGCGGTGCTCGCGTACGTCGGTGAATAAGAAGCAGCAAGAGAGAAAAGAGTGAAGGGGAGGGTTGGGGGGGGGGGGGGGGGGTGGTGGAAGTTACAGCGATGTAAAGATAAAGATAATGAGGACGAGATGGGAGAAAAAGAGGTCCGAGGGACCAAGAGTTTAGAAATAAAGTCTGCCCAAACCCGAGAGTCAAATCTCCACGAACGTTGAGTTATCGTCAATTGCGATATAAATGAAAATGGATTAAATGCAAAAAAGGTATTATTATGTAACAAATGCGGCAAATATTGACTTTATTGTCGTTTAGGCATTATTAAAGCGAGAGAGTTGTCGCGATTATTATTGTTATATATGGTAAAGATAAATGTCGCGCGTTCACTTGAATAGGTTCTCCTGAGAGGAAAGAATTACAGAAGCAGCTCCAGGGAGATTGAGTACCGTGGTGTCCATATTAACGCCAGAGGGAATTTTCGAATCTACACTCGATACATAGACAAACAATTGTTCGGGTATATCCATCCAGGTTCTGGCATCTACGACGACCGTTGATTCCGAGAAATTAATGAGGAGAACAACAACAGCAGCAGCACCACCACCAACGTCCGCTTGTCTGCGTACAATGCCCAAAACATTTTCCGTAACGAGAATAACTTCCATACTGGCAGTGTCCATGATTGGTTGTTTTTTGAGTGCAACAAGTTTTTTGAATACCGAGTAATGGGAGAGTGCTTTTGTCTGCTTCTGTTTTTCTAAATTTAGATTAATATAATTTGGATTAACGGGAAGCCATGTGTCGTTGCTCGTGGAGAAACCGGCGTTAGCGGTGGAGTCCCATTGAAAAGGCGTTCTCTCGGGATCCCTCGACTTGAATTGGTATCGGTTGGGTCCGGCGTTGCATCCAGCTGGATCGAGTGTCGCGTTATACGAGAGCCACAAGTCCTCCATACCAATCTCGTCACCGTTGTAGATTATACCGACACCGGGAAGCACAGCCGCGAGCATCGACAGTTGATCGGCTCGTTTACGACCGAATCTCGTTGCTACACGATGATTATCGTGATTTCCTATAACCCAGTTGGCAGAGTGGCCTTTCGGCATTGCATTCATCCAGCGGTCGATGAGCCGCTTGAAATCGCTGGTAGTAGATTTGTTGTTCAAATCGGATATGAAGATGAAATTGAAGGGTATATTTGATCCGGCATCGTAATACTGCATCGTCAACGGAATCGTTGTGTAAGCTTCGGTTAGAATAAGTTTAGCATCACCCTTGGGTTTCTTCGCGTGAGCGTCTATCAGTTTGCGCCAATTTTTCAAAACAAGATAAGTGTCGTTGAGGTCCTTGGTGTAAATATGTTGTAGAGAGTCGTAGTCATCGAGAGGTAACCCGGCCACACCGGGTACTCTGGGCTCGTCCAACAGGCCCGGATCTTCGAACAAAGTGTTTATCGCGTCGATACGAAAACCATCGACACCCTGGTCCAACCAGAACGTCAAGACATTCTGCATCTCCAAGTTAAGAGCAGCGCTACGGTAATTCAAGTCCGGTTGACCGACCGCGAATTGATGGAAATAATATTGGCCCCTTTCGGCATTCCATTCCCAAGCCGATCCTCCAAACACGCTCAGCCAATTATTCGGGGCTTGCGCCGTGCCATTTATCAATTTAGCGTCTTGCCATATATAGTATTCGTCGTAGGGTTTGATCTTCTCGATACTCTTCTTGAACCAAGGGTGCTCGTTGGAACTGTGGTTCGGCACGAAATCCAGCAGTACCTTGAGGCCCAGTGACTTGGCTTTTGCGGTGAGATTTGTAAAGTCACTCAGATCACCAAATATCGGATCGATTTCGGTGAAGTTTGCGATATCGTAGCCAAAATCAACCATAGGACTAGTGAAGATCGGTGAGATCCACAATGCACTGACATTCAAGTCGACGAGGTGTTCGAGTTTGCTCGTGATACCGTTCAAGTCTCCCACCCCATCACCATTGCTGTCCATGAAACTTCTCGGATAGATCTGATAGATGAAATTATCTTTCCACCATTCTTTCGTATCCTTACTCACTGCGGAAACTCCTAGAGCCCCGACCGCCAACAGCCACACTACAATCGGCTTTAAACACATTTTCGCCACTGTGCTTCATCCTCGACGCTCCACCTCAATTTATACAATTGATTGTCGTTTGAAAAATCCTTCAACAATAAACCAATCACGCTATTTCTCTAGTGTCAATTGGGCCACGTAAAAACTCCTTACAATTGACACACTTTACCAGCCCCAGCCTCGTTCTATAGTCCAATAACATTTATTATGGGATTAGATAAGATATGGCTATACACCAAGGTTATATTGTTATTGAAAGATAACGATATATCGTCTATATCGCAACCGGCAAATGGACTTGTTCAACATTTACAAAACAAGTGCCACCACCGTTGGGCACTGATATATTTTTTGCATTTCAATACCGAGGCTCGTCGATTAATAGGACGATGAAAAACAATCGTGACAAGATAAGGTATACGTGAATATAAAATTTCATCAATTTGTTACATTCAAATTCCCTTTCAAAACGGAAAATAACGAAAGACAATTCAATTATTGTATATAATAAATGTTGAGAGTGTTGAGGTGGGGTGATAAATTTATTAGAAGATCAGTGTAGTAAGCATTACAGTGGATGTTATCGTTCGTTTATTGACAGATTGAATAACAGGATAATGACATAGTAGGCTTATTTGTCATTTACAAGTTGCGAATTCTCACGCGTTTTTTGTTTTTTGTTTTTTTGTTTTTTTTTGTTGCATTTGATTATATTAAATTTGGTAATTGAAGGTGTTGAAAAATTCGTAAGCGACTTTATCGGAAGTGAGAATGACCGAGGCAGTTCCGGGTAATGTAAGCCGAGCCGTGTTGGTGCGCACAGACTGTGCTCTCCAGCCTGTGCTTGCAATTGTAACGACCATTGACTCGGGTATGTTTAGCCATGATTGAGCGTCAATGAGTATGCCAGCATCGGAAAGATTGACAATAAGAACTATAGGATCTTGATTGGGTAGTCTACGAACGATACCAATAGCACTGTTATCAATGGCGATAACTTCCGTACTGGCATTGAGGAGCAACGGATGTTTCTTGAAGGCGATGAGTTTTTTCATAACAGTGTAATGTGAAGTCGCGACATTGAGCTGACGTGCCAAGTTAAGAGTCTTGTAGTTGGGGTTGACGGGAAGCCAGGTTTTATTGTTGGTAGAGAAACCCGCGCTGACGGATGAATCCCACTGAA
Source organism: Clistopyga incitator (assembly GCA_947507545.1). Lineage (NCBI taxonomy): Eukaryota > Metazoa > Arthropoda > Insecta > Hymenoptera > Ichneumonidae > Clistopyga > Clistopyga incitator. The sequence goes on from OX382176.1 coordinate 81,878, forward strand.
AGGGAGTTCTCTCGGGGTCCCTGGACTTGAGATGATATCTGTCGGGGCCAGCGTTGCATCCCGCTGGGTCGACGGTTTCCTCATACGAGAGCCACAAGTCTTCCATACCAATCTCGTCACCGTTGTATATGATTGCCGCACCGGGAAGAACAGTCGCGAGCATCGGCAACTGGTCAGCTCGATTACTCCCGAATCTCGTTGTTGCCCGGTGTTGATCGTGATTTCCAACAACCCAGTTGGGAAGATAGCCCTTTGGCATTGCATTCATCCACCGATCGATATTACGCTTCCAGTCGATATTTCGCGATTTGTTGTTTATATCCCCCATGAACATGAAGTTGAAAGGGACATTTGACCCGTAATCGTAGTATTGCATTGTTTGGTCCAATGAAGTGTATGCTTCGGTGAGGATAATATACCTGTCGGTTCTGTTGGCCTTCTCCGCGTGATCGTCCAAAAGTTTTCGCCACGAGGCCAAAACGTCAAATGTTTCGGGGAGATTTTTCGTGTAGATATGATCGAGAATATCGTAGTCGTTGTCGGGCAGTCCGGTGTTATTCAATTTTGGCTCGTCCAAGAGTCTCGGATCCTCGAACATGTGATTAATAGCGTCAATGCGAAAACCCTCGACACCACGATCCAGCCAGAAGGTCAAGGCATTCTTCATCTCCCGATCGAGCGCTTCGTTACGGTAGTTCAAGTCCGGTTGACCCCACGCAAATTGATGAAGATAGTACTGGCCTCTTTGAGCGTTCCATTCCCAAGCTGATCCACCGAATGTACTCAACCAATTGTTGGGCGGCTGCCTTGTTCCGTTTACCACTTTACCGTCTCTCCAGATGTAATATTCGTCATAGGGCTTGATGCGACGAATGCTCATGTTGAACCACGGATGTTCGTGGGAACTGTGATTCGGCACAAAATCCATGAGTACCTTGAGACCGAGTGACTTGGCTTTGGCAGTGAGCTTTGCAAAGTCAGCCAGACTTCCGAATACCGGGTCGACATCGGTGAAATTGGAAATGTCGTAGCCAAAATCAACCATTGGACTTGGATAAATTGGCGAAATCCATAGTGCGCTTATATCAAGATTTGCCAAATGATCGAGCTTCCCAGTGATGCCATTCAAGTCGCCAACACCATCGCCATTGCTGTCCTTGAAACTTCTCGGATAAATTTGGTAGATGAATTTGTCGTTCCACCATTCTTTTTTGTTCGCTCCGGTGATTTGGAGCACCGCGAACCCTACCAGACACACTACGACCGACCTTGACAACATCGCGAAATTATGTACTTCCAACCGCTCGGAGCTCCACTATTTATACTTGTTCGGTCTTGACAACGACAAACAAAAAACAAAAAAAACAAAAAAAACAAAAAAAAACGAAAACAAAAAAACAAAAATGCCATCGGTACACTTATCGAATCCGATAAATATCCAGTTACCTCTTATCTGCCGATAGCTAGAGAAACCGATGCCGATCGATAACCAAAGATTTTACCACGAATTTCGTCGTTTTCATCATCATTTCCTCGGTATTGTTGTGTTCTTAAAGAAAAATGGCATGTATTCTGTACGATACTGTATAAAATCGTGAATATCATGATTGGCGGCCGAATGATGATCACCGTGACCGGTGGATTTGCGTAGAAAGTTGGCGCAATCTCGTTGCTCGGTTGATCCGAAAAACGATCGACCATCTCTGCAAACAGTGAAGGATAGAAAGCAAGACACGGGTTGGAAAAATTGTGAATCCACCATGCACGGTGGACACGTTCCACGAGATAAACGAACGATCGTTCTTTACCGGCACGTCCAACAAACATAGCCAGGATCAACGAGCTTCAAAGACCTTTTTCCTCGGAATTGCGTCTTCCTTTCCGCTCTACAATTCCTATCCTCGCGTCTACCCGTTTCACAAAAATGCTAGGTTCACCGGAGTCGAATACTCGCTAGCATCGCAAGTTTGTCTTGGAACTAGTCGAGGGCCGTGGACGGTCGGAGGTTTCGAAAAAAAAAGAACAAGAAAAAAAAGAAAATCCCTCGTATGCATAAAGAACCCGTCCACTTTTGACGTTGCTGAAAATGGTGAAGAAGCTTGATTTGTTAATTGCATCTTCATGTGGATGCCTTTCCATGAAAATTAAGAGAACACTCGGGCAAGAGTGTCTCACGTGAATGGTATGCCGTCGTTGTGGCCATTGTCGTACACGGTATACGTAGTCTTTATGACGCAAATAGCGAGAACGCAGAGTTTGCTCGAGGCATAACGCGCCCTCCGTACAACGTCGAAGGTAGACCGACGCGCTCGGCACGTTTTCCTCACCTTCCCTTTCCCAGCAGATTGTGCCCGGCGGGTGAGGATTAACCTCGTGTGCTCTGCTTTGAATCCAATGTTTCGCCTACCTACCATGCGTACTTACCCTGTAACGTAGTGGTAGGCTCGCTGCTATACCTTAAACGTGCAACCGTAGGCAAACATCTCGCGTGCCTTTGTCGTTTATGCGTGCCAGTCTCGTAACCACTATCGCGGTGTGGTGGTGCCTAATTATACAGGTAGTTGGCTGGAGGAGCACATTTTTTCTTCTTTTTCTTTTTTCTTTTTTTTTCTCTTTCATTTTTTTGCCGAGCAGTAAAACGTAGCGCGAATATAGAGCCCTCGCAAGCCGAACCTTCACTTGGCCTAGACGCGCCAACCGTGGCCAAGAAAAAGGGACAAAAAAATCATTATGCCAGTTTCACCGCGTAGCGAAAAGTAGTCGGCGAAACGAGCATTACTTCTATCGTCTTATTAACGATCTCGGTTATTCCGTTAGTTCAACACAACGATCCACAACACTTTCGAGATACCTTTTTGCTTGTCTCAACTACTTTTAGTTATAGAGTCTGTTGTATTAAAAATGAGATGTATGTACACGATAGGTCATCGACACGGGATTCTATCTTTTTCATTTTCTTAATCAGCGTTACACCCGGATCTTTTTATTTGCCATTTCCATTTTAAGAACGCAAGCGTAAAATAGTCGTGTTCGCTCAATAGCAAGCTGCAATGAAGATCTAACGAGAGTGGCTTATGTCAGTGTATGCGAGTACACTAGCGAGCACCCTTCGTTCACTCTCGTATCCGCAAGGGCCAGTTTTAAACAACCGGCTCCCTGCCGTTTACGGATGTAATTAACTTGCCGGGTTATTAGCTACACGTTGCAGCGGTATCGCTACCGAGTCGTTGTCGTTGTCTTTCACTTGAACCCCGCGATAAAATTTTCTACCCCACTCTATATCTTATTATCATACCGTTGAGTCCCAGTCGAATTTCGAGGTGAGAAGGCACAAACATCAACGAATCGTTGATATTTGTTATTGAAAAATTTTGTCATTTCTCGAAACTTGTTGGATATTTTGCAATCGTCGAAATGTAAAATATCATTTTTCGAATGATTTTTTAAAAACGAAATCATTTCTCTGTATCTCGAGACTTCTGGCCATTTATTATATTCAAATAAGGCCATCGGAGACTCAATTATATAATGAGGAGCAACGACAGGAAGTTTGACTAATTAACTTTCTGTCTACAGCCTCGCGATGGTGTGGTTGGTGCGCGATGCTATCAATGAAACATGTCTCGCTCGGGCCAAAGAGATTTCTTTCTTCTATCGACTCAAGTGCATTCCGTATGCATAAATATGTATATATGGTATACGCGTAATTAAAGTAATCAGTCGAAATACTTTGGTCGTTAATAGCGGGCGACACTTAAAAAAGCGTTGCTCTCTACCGTAGAGTACGACGTCGTCGCTATACGGGTATAATTAAAACGCACTACCCTCTTGGCGTTGCTCGACTCTGCTCCTTCCTTCCTTCCTTCCTTCCTTCTTTCTCCCGCCGCATTTCCTCGTGCCACAACAGATTTTTCTAGTACCTACCCGAAGCGCACCGAGTCTACGCACGCACTTCTGCCACCACTTGGGAGGCATAGTTGGTTTACCCGCGACGACCACGTACATATTTTATGCGCCGGGGCTAACGACGTACACCCCACCCCCACCCGCCTTTTTTTTTTTTTTTTTTTTTTTTTTCAACTTGGCCTGCAACTCCCGATGCCGCCAGCTTTTCTCCCTTACGATGTACACGCTAAGAACCGTGAAAAAACTTTCGCGATAAATAAAACAGCTCAGGTTTATGTCATATTCATATGGATAAATATGAATTTGGTGAGAGGTCGAGGGTGTATACAAGGACCTCACTCGGCCCCGACAAAAAAAAAAAATAATAATAATAATTTCACCACTCTCTTGAGCATAATTAATGAAAACTCGTTTTCATTTCCACGTTAATTACCATAATTATCGAAGCGTATAATAGCCAAACCAAATTATGTCACAACATAATTTGAATTGGAATTTTTTTTATCGTATATATTATGCGTGAGTAAAATAACTTATAAACACGTTTTTGTAAATTGTTGAAATTCCCGAAATGATGTCCCTTGTTGCACAATAAAGCGAGAGAGAGCGTGGATTGGTTCAACGTTTGACACAGAATTTAGTAGCAATCGCGTGTTTACAAAGAAAATCTCGGCCGTCTTGATTCTGGCATTTGAGATGAAAAAATCTCAGGCGTGTCGTCTATATGATAAATATCGATAATGTTGATGGTTGTAGAGGACAAATGGAGATTTGCGAAGCGAGGGGGTAGGGGTAGGGACGAAAAGGTTTGGAAAGTTAATACGGGAGAACACGGAAAGGCAATTCATCTAGCGTTCCATGGGTTTTCGCAAATACCATCGTCGTCTCCCCCGTCTACGTGTCTCATCTCGCTTTCAAGATAATTGGATGAATTAAAAGCGAAGCATTAGGGCCACTCCGAGGCTTCCTTCTTTTTGCCAAGCGACACGTAGCAGCACTTTTCATTAAAATGCAAACTACGCGAACGTTGCGGATAAGTGAAAACTCTATTCCCCTGTGTGCCGCCGCCTCCGCCGCCGCCGCCGCCGCCGCCGCCGCCGCCGCCGCCGCCGCCGCCGCGCAGTGTGTCTCAAGAAATTTTAACGGCACAAGGAGAGCGCGAGCTATACCCGACCGTCTTAAGCCAAAGCCAGCGAGAGCATATACAGGCTATTCGAAAAGAAGCATAGTCAGAGTTGGCAAAGCGCTTCTCGAAGAAACGGGAATCCTACATAGCGGCTACTGTCTTCTCTGTCGACGGCAATGACGATATGCAAAGTCAAGCAATTCCGGGACGTTTCTGCTGGAAACAATAGCTGTTGTAAACCCGCCGGCGTTAATGCCCTCGCCCGCCCAGTGCGCTACGACGCTTCCTCCCATTTTCCCTCAAGTGCATCTCGCTTCGTTTCCATTTTACACAGTCAGCTAAATCGATCGGTTCAACAATAACAGCCCCCCAAAATCTACTTAAACGTACAATCCTACTCGAGAGACATCATTCATTTCTCAATTACACCGCCAAGTGACAATTCTCCAGCGGAATCTATAGTTTAACGAAACTTTCGCGATAAAGCCTTGAAAGCTAATCGCACGATCGACGATAGCCTTACTCGCAAACAACAAATATATATCTAGTAGAAATCCGGTCTGGGGAATCCAACATTTTCTTCATCGTTATCTCGAGTGCAGAGACTTTTTTCTCAGTGGCGGAGATTCCGTTAGGATTCGAAAGAATAACAAATGTCGTTTTTACTTTTTTAATCTTTTATCGATTAAGTTAACAATTCGAAAAATCAAAGGCCACACCGGCCTTGCATTGTCGTTATCTTTGCGAGTATGTCTTTAGAAAAAAAAAAAAACACTAGTGTATTTTTCATGTTTCATTAAGGCGAAATAAAAGATATTTGTTTATAATATTGCCATGAGCTAGCCCAAAAAGACAAGTTAAAGAAAAATCGAATAAAGAATATACAAAGGCTCATTTGCTCATCATTTTGCTCATCAATCGACATTATTTTAATTGCGCGACAATTAACTTTTACAACTTTAGAATAGTTGGGATATTTGTTTAAATGTTTGGTAGCGCTTTGAAATTGATTTGGCAGGAGCAAAGGAACAGCAAGAAAGTAGCACGGATGACGCTTCTACTCCGAGCTCGACATTCGTCAATAGTTATAGTTGGGAAAGTAGAGCAAGAGAGAGAGAGAGAGAGAGAGAGAGAGAGAGAGAGAGAGAGAGAGAGAGAGCGAACAAGTATTACCGTTAAACGGCAGTAAACCTCTCTCTTGAACCATTATTTTACAACCCACGTGAACCCTCAATTGCAACGCAAGTGAAGAGTGGAGACGATGGTGGCAGAACGAACGAAGGGATCAATTCGAGGTCTAGCAAGCTCGAGATCTCCTTCAGCCGGATACTCGGCTACTATATTACTTTAGATAAAGTCCTGCATATATCCTGAGAGGTAGGGACGGATGGTCGACTATAGGCATCCCCTCCTCGTTATTTCTGCTTTCGCAATCAAACTCTACGACGATCGTAGGCAATAACGTTCGGTCAATAGCGCATCCGAGACAACTTTTTTTTTCTCATATAATTCAACGGTGCTGAACCGACAATGCCAAGTAAAATGAAGAAATTATTTCAACACTTGTAACTAGACAAATTCGTAATAATGAATTATTTATATTAACTAGGCTAATAACAGGCGGTGGTGCGCGTGCCCGCGGCGCTTTTGCGCAATCTTACGAAGCTTATAGTCAAATCGGGTTGACAAAAGTTTGTTTTCGGGAATTTCGACTTGTAACGTATGTTAGTGAATTTAAAAGAAACACGATATTTGACAGAACTGTCAAAGTTCACAAGGACAAATGAAGATCGGCTTGGTCCGAGGCTCAAAAAACTTTTTGAAAGAGGGATCCGATATGACAGCGATAAAAGTTGACAATCTCCATAAACACTATTAAAGATAGCGACAAGATTCTCGGTATTATTTATAATTAGGGAAGATGAAATATAAATCTCTGAAAAAGTGTTGGAGCGATTAAAGATATTATTATTGGTTTGACATGTAATAAAATAAAATATATCGTAGAGTGGGTTCGATCGGGTGTGTTGGCCGAATCCGCGAACGTCATTCGCGAAGAAGAATCAATTTCCGGTTTTGCCCGATCGGTGCGGCGGCAGCGACATTCACCTTGCCGGGGTGACGCAAAGCTTTGCACAATCCACGAACGAAACCCACTTGGACGAGCCACACCCCGGCTTTTCCAATCGCCTCTCTCTCTCTCTCTCTCTCTCTCTCTTATATAACGTCCAGTACTTTCCGCGCCATCCCACCTACCACCTACCACCTACCACCATCTACCCCTTCCGCGCGTCACCGAGATGCGCGCGAAGCAAGCTTTTATCCGAATCGAGCAACACGGCGAGAGAAGCTGCGGAACCAACATTGCGCTGCCAGAAGGAATTCAATCGAATTCCGATTTTTCTTATCGGGTCTGCGCGTTCGAATGAACGACAGGATATCTGTCTCACTTTCTTCCCTCCTCGCTTTTTTAAGGTGCACATCCATTCATCGTTATATAGAGCGCTCTTGGGTCGTTTAAAATTTTTCGATAGTTCGAAACACGTTTGAGTGCTTGCGAATCAACGTCTCTTTAGCGATCAATCGAGTGTATTATCTACAACAGTTACGCATTCATATTTCACAGAGTTCTTCACTCGGGAGCAGCTTCTCGATAACACTTGTTGTTGTCCTCTTTGTGTACATCCCACTTTGACATTGACATAATATCTTTGTTCTCGGATACTATAGAGATACGAATTTTCATTCATACGTACAATAACACTTTGGAAGAATCCATTCATCATGTAATCAATTGCCCTTTTTATTGTTTTACGAATAAATAATGTAATGAAGGTAAATTGTCTCCATAACTTTTTCTTCATTTGATTAATTATTTTTTTCTTCTTCTTAGCCATGATTTTTCCAAACAAGAAAAACAAGAGCTTTTGGCTTTTGGCTTCGAGTACATATCGAGTACACAGAGAAGGGTAGAAGGGTGCTGCAATATGAAATATTAATCACAGCTATGAATCATTGTGGCCCGAGTGTTTCCAAGATTCCTGGGGTAGCGTGTAACATTGGTGGTCAGCAGTCTATAATGGGTTGCCATGGGAGAGCGTGACATGTATACTAATTAGCTAATGGGCACGGTGTGTGAGAGACAACGGTTAGCCTGTTTACGCCACTGGACAATTGTGTACTTCACGGGAGTTCCGTACCATTCGACACTCTTTCATCGTTGCGTCTCGGGCCGTTTGTCGGTTATTCAACTGCACTAATGCACCCACCGACAATGCACAAACGAATGAATCGCTTTACCGTGCGAAATTTTGTCATTTTAACCAAGCGAAAGGCCAACGTTCTGTCGGCTTTTAAATAAATTTCGATCTATCACTTGTAATAAAATAGAGCCGGGCCGAATCTGATGGCAACGAGGGTCAGACTCTGAGGATCCAGAGAACCATGGCACTATATAGTGGAACCACCACCAGACCAGCCTTGCCCATTAAAAATCTCGCGGAGCAATACAGAAACAACTTTATGTATAGGGCTTTTGGAAATAAAATAGATAAGAGTTTATGTATGCACACAAGGTATCACTTTTGTCATTTTTGACATACGGCAGGCCCGTTGGCTGATAAAAATAACGCGTAACATACTCTAGAATTTTTTGTTCCATTCTATATAGCTATAGGGGCAAGGGACTTGACTATCTTAAACAACGGAGGGGAAATGTGATATTTCCAAAAAAGTAAAAACTCATGTTTTCCAAGTCTTGTGAATTTTTTTTTTCCATCATAATTTTGTTGCGATAGTTATTGTGGGATTTGTGCCGTTACAGTTCACACGTCTCTCAGTAGTGAAATATCCTTGACGCAAGAGGATTCCGGAGTTGCCAGAGTAGCTTGTTACGTGGCTATATTCAGTTGACTATTCGTTAATTTTAGCAATTAGTAGTAGGTATGATTCGCCAAGCCCGAGAGGAGAATTGTTGTCGGTAGTCCTCGAAAAGTCTCTTTAGTCCTGGCAAAGAAACACTAAAACGAGGGAATTAACGAAGGAAGCGACAAGATAAGAGGCAAAGACAAGGGGCGGCGAGTCATTAATAACGAAAGGCGAGGAACCACTCAAAACTTGACAATTAACCCTCTTATACGCTACAAGAGAAATGTTCGAGTTACTTGACTATTCTGTTATTCCTTTGTAATATCTGCGTATACAGCATCCATAAGACAGTACATTAACAATACGATAAGCGGATGAAACTTTTCCGCTGTATGTTACGAGAAAAAGCAGAAGAAGAAGACGAAAAAAAAAAAAAAACAACTGTAAGAGGTTTTTCGGCGCATCATACTGTGAATGTAGACGAGAAAAGCTGCCACGCGAGAATCGCTATCGCGCGAAAAACAAGCTTGAAATTTCTCTCCCGTATAATTCTCTGTTCAATTTTTAAAGCTTCGTCATTTCTATAATTCGAGGATTCGCTAAATTCTCATTTTTCCTTATGAAAATATTCTTTGAAAGTAAATTTTCATGGACTCACTGAATTATGTCGAATCCTGTCGATGATTTTGTATTTTACTCCGTTTTTTCTTGTCTTTATATTTTACACGGTAGTGAACCGTAAATACTCGTGAATTATTAATAGCAAGTACGATTTTCTACCCGAGTGAGTACACAGATGTGTTGCAGCAAAGCTCGGTGATTAAAATCCTACTACGTACCATCCGGGCGGCTATATAGAGTGTATTTTCGATACATACACTCGAAAGTACACTCTACCAGGCACGATAATATTCCATGCGCGAAATCGAACTAGCAGTTACAGAGAAAGAGACATATATCTTTTTTTTTTCTCTCATTTCAAATATTAAAATTGACAAATTTCTTCACAATCTCGATTGCAACAAAAAAAAAAAAAGCAAAAAAACGGTAAATAAAATGAAAATATTGAGTAAATTAATCCAATACTGTGGATAATTATGATAGAATGGGAAAAAAAGGCATTGTGTCTCTTGTGTGTACGTACTCCCATTGGGAATGTGGAAAAATATTGTCACGCGCTGTAATGGTCGTGTTGTTTGGATGTCTAGTCGCGCGAATAGCTCCATTACGAGTAAACGAGATGCTAATCGATCGATCAAGCTCTCGCGATAAGTGGCAAGATATATTTCGCGAGGAGAGCTTAGAGATGGAGTGAGAGAGCGGAAGTCGAGCCGGAAACACTCACAGCGAGGGTTGGGCTATACAATAGGTATATAGTATTAAGCGCATGCTATCGTCGACATGAGCCGCAAAGTGGCCGGAGGGGCGGTGGCGGGGGGGGGTGTTGAAAGTACACGCCCGTCGACATCGTCGCCGTCGTTGTCGCCGTCGCCGTCGACGGGTCCTCGGCAAATGTGGGCCATATGAGAGGGTAGTTCAATCATGTCGTAGTGAAGCGAGCGATAATGGAAATGAGCGTGCACACGCGGCGAGAGTGGGAGAGTGGGAGAGCGGGAGAGCGGGAGAGCGGGAGAGCGGGAGAGTAGTGTCTCATGAGTTGACTACGCCGCTTCCTTATGTGCATTTTAACATGTATGTATGTGGTTGTGGGAGACGTTGCGAGAACTGAGAGTTTCTCGGGGTGGCGGCCGTAAGAGGTACAACGTACCACGCTCTGGCGCGCACCAATCACGCTGAGTGCACATTCTTCAACGATTCTCTCGAGCGAGCATCTCGGAGAGACAGTCTTGTGGAAAAATGAAAGAGCACACGGCAGGAAAGAAGTGGAGGAGGAACTTGAGGTGGGAAGCATGAGGAAGATGTACGCACGACGACGTGACATCCCGAGTACGTAGACACAGCTCTATCGCACACTCTTGCTGCGTATTCAATTTCTTTTTTCTTTTACTTTATCCAACTCCAAAACTCCACTTTGGCCAAAGGAGATTCGCTGGATTCGCTGGACTTGCCCCGGAGAGTTGCCTCTCATTCACCTCACCCGACAACCACCCAACCAACCATCTCTTAATTAACCCACAGCCTCTTGTGCAGAGGTCACGACCCACGGCCAGTTCTGCAGAATCCGAATCTCGTGTATTTCAACGTGCAACGTGCGGACTTGGTACTAGAACGGCTTTGTTTAGCATACTTGAACTACCAAATACCGAAAGCACCCCATCCACTTACCTTTCTTCTCATCGTCACGGATCTCTCGACTTGAATCCTATTTCGATATTTACTGCCTTATTTTAGAGAATTATTTTCAGTCTCGTAGGATAAAATATTCAAAGCCAATTTACAGAGTCGGATAGTCGAGAGAGAGAGAGAGAGAGAGAGAGAGAGAGAGAGAGAGAGAGGGCGAGTTGTAAAATTGAATTATCATATTCGTGTCATGGCGTTAATTCTACAGCCCTCTTATACCGGTATAAATAGACTATTTCCACCATGTGTAATCCACCACAATCTCGAGCCAACACACACGATTTCTTTACCGCGCGACATCATTGTCCTTTTTCAACTCCGAGCCTATCTTTACGCCACCTTTCGTCTGTGCACACATTGATAATAATCCAACCCGCTTATACAAATTTAATTTACCGTACGACCCTCTACATTTATAGTTTACTAGAATTTTAGATAAATTTGTCAAAATGTGCAAGAGAATATTTGTCGTGTCTTTGCCACCGGAATTTCACTCTCAACTTGACAAAAATGTTGCCGGGATCTGAGAATTTACGAAAAATCTCGTGGTTTTCACATTCATGTGGCACTTTACTGCTCATCCTCCTTTGCCTTGTTGTATATTACAAGGGAAATCTGTGAAACGCACTACAGCCTGAAAAGGAGAGAGAGAGAGAGAGAGAGAGAGAGAGAGAGAGAGAGAGAGAGAGAGAGAGAGAGAGAGAGAGAGAGAGAGAGTGGGAGAGGAGAGGATTACGCGGAGGACGAAAACGGAAACTTTGAATAGGAGTGTGCAGTCTTCAAAGGAAATGCGCGCAGTTTCCTAGGCACGAAATCAGTGACTCTTGAAATTGCTTCCAGAATCTACATACACTTCCTTGAGAGGATTCGCGAAACCACAAAGCACAATTACCAAGAGCCTCGACCTCGAGTAAATCCGACCGGTCCAATAAAACCGGGCTCGTTGGTCTCTCAAAAATCCATATATTATTGAGATGAACCTCGAAATCGGATAATTCACCGCTACGATTCGTGCCTAGGATTTTTTTCGACATTAATCTTACCGATATACCGGGTTTTTATTCACAAAAGAGTAATAAGGCGCGTGCTCGGGGGCCCTTTATTGAAATCTTTATCTAGCCTATTTCCAATTGCCAGGTGCAGTAATGATAAAAACAAGTGGCAAAAAGGAAAAAGAAAGGAAAAAATGAGGGGCTAACGAAGCACAGGAGGATAGGAATGGGGGGTAACAGGGGGCTACAGAGTATGAAACGCACGGGTGCGGCATGTCGGGCAATCGGTATAATTGGCGGTAACTCCGCGTCACCGCGGCTATCGCAAGTATAAATCTTCTTTAATCACCGGAGAGCCCCAAATAAAGCCCACCATCTCGTTCACCGACGGTGGACCTGCTGCGTCGAAACTTGATGCAACACGAGGGCGTGTTGCACCGTCGCCGATAGCTACGCGTAGATAGTATATGGAGTATCGGAAAACAGGGGAGAATAGGGTTTCGGTGAACGGGGCTTCCACTATTTTTATGGACCTTTTGTAAAATTGTATTTCACAGGGCTGAATTGTGAAGCGAGCGTCGGCCCGGTTCTCTCCTCCTTTTCCCCTTCCCTTGCATACCCGTTATCACCATCACCATTTCCAACGTCATTAATGTCCGTGATTCCACGATAAATTATTCGCGGTAATTGGATTCGCTCGGCGCATAAAATCCACGGGTCAATATCACCCCACCTCACTATGCTAGCCAAACGTTTCCCGTACAACTACCGGACATAGTGTCCCGTATAACTACAGTTCGTACAGCTGTATGCTGTGTATACGCGCCATCTCTCTGTCGGTTTGGCTAATTTCTTTTTTCCCAACCCTCTTGCAAATTTATTACAATTAGTCAGCTTTTTACTATGTTCCAAGACAATTTTTCTCATAGAAACACATGAATTGTGGAGAGATTACAGGGATTCATTTGAAATGCTGCAACGAATTGATACATATTATGTTTTTAGGGATGATTGTAAATGGACGTTACAGCACGAGCACAGAGGTATGTTGGTTCGAATAGGGAAGCGTAAGGCATAAACATTGCAAACAATTGACCGCACAATATTTACTATTTGCCAATATGCAGAGAGATAGTGGCTTAACTGGCGGTGGATGTATACGCGGATGCGCCATCTGGCGCACACTGAATTTCATCATTCGATTTTCCGTAGTCCACTGTGCCCTTCTATTGGCTCACTGTGTACAATAGAGAACGAACACCTGGTGGCGTTAAATAGCACACGCTCGCGAAACCCCGCATATTATATACTTAAACTTGCAAGCAATCAGAGTGCTTTTCATTTCATAGTTTACAGTACACAACCGGATAATATCTAATCAACGAGTCCATTGCTACATAGAATTTATTCAACAACAACAGAGCTACTGATAAATTATTCAATAATCCGTGTATGCTCGGGTGAATGGGAATAAGTTGCTTTTTCACCTATAGTATAACGTATATTTCGATATTACTTGTGAAGTCATTTCTTTAGTAGGAATAACGAAAGAAGAGGAGCGGGCTTTAAACACCCAAGCGCAGCGGAAACGAAGAATGTATACGCGAACTGTACGCTATCGCAAGTTGGGCCATCACCTCGGCTCCTCTATAATTCTTCTTTGGAGCTTCCCCGTGCGAGCTGTTACTTGGAAAATTATTGGCAAAACTTTTATTTCGTTGTTCCAACAGCGGCACTGGCTTTCTCTTGTTCTACGGCAGAGCTGTGCCATGACCGCATCCAGTGAAGCGCAACGAAGAAACTAGCTCCCTCTTTAAGTACGCTTTCACTCGCATACATGCTATTTTTCACTCGATAGTTTTCTCTCTTTCTTCTTTTCTTCTTCGATTGGTATATTGTCCATAGTGCTTTGTACACAATTTGTACGCGGTACATCTATTTTTTTCGACCAATACTCCTCGCGAATCAAGCTCTTCGACAGACAGAAAGTAACGGATAGTATCGGCAAAAAAAAAAAAAAAAAAAAAATGAAAACGTTCATGGTGAATACAAATTGTTGCACTCGTTTCCCTCAATTCCAATTTACAAAAAGCTCTCGCACATGAAGCTCGCGTTCCACCATTCGAATCACTCTAACCAATGTTGACTGCGCGGCTTGTTTGACCGAATGCACAATAGGTTCGAACTGCCGAACACACCAAGGGACTCGCCAAATCGGCAATCGCTACTATACCATATTTTTTAACTCTCACGCCTCAATCATATTTCACTGTTATAGAATAATACTAGCGTGGGTAATTCGTTGGGAAAAAAGCTTTTGAAGGAAAGAAAAAATTTGGAATACCATTTTTTGTCAACTAATTTCATTTATATAAATAGACCGAAAAAAATGCATCGCAATTATCTGAATTGTGATTGTTCATTCGAAGCTTCGACAATTAGTGTCCCGAGCACTACAGTCGTCCGTTCGACTATCGTGGGACGCAATTTTATATAAATAATTGTAGTTCAGATGATTAGGTAAGAAGAGTTTTGTATCGGAACAATGCCTTTTTTCCTCGATTTATTTGGTCGACTGTTCTTTTTCATGTTTTTCGAATTTGAATGTTTAACAGAATAAGATATTTCGAATATCTTATTTCATATTACGTACAAGATATATATATAATTGTTATAATTTAGGTATGCGCTTGAATGTTTATTCAAAAACGATTGGTCGTTTTCGATATAAATCCGTTTTCAAACGATGTGGGATTAGGTAACGAATAAATAAAATTCGATCTCTCTATCGTCTACTTAGAATTGAACGCTTGCAATCTTATGCTATTGTTCATTCGGTATTCTGAATTTGTATACATTGCATGGAGATGGTGGAAAATGCGAAAGGGAAAAGGCGAAAGAGGAGAGGCAGTTTCAATGAAATATTGTATCAATTCGTTAACTTTTCACTCTTTAATACAAGTTGTTGGAGTGAAAACGTATGTATAGCTCGAAGAGACAGTGCAAGTGTACTTTGGGGCTAGGCAGAATTAAGACAAAGGAAAAAGTCGGGGGAACGAGTGACCGAGATAAAGAGTGTCGCTCCGGTAAACAAGAAAACGAAAGGAACCGACCGACCGCACCACCACCACCACCACCAACCTCGTGCCCGATGCGCTTTTTCTATAACTATATACCATTGACAGTTGGCTCGCGCGACTCTTCCTCAATAGCTAGAATATTTCCAGAAACTCATAGCGATTTCCTCCAAGTCAGCCAAATAAATCTCGCGATTCACCAAACTTCTTTAGAATTTCTTTTCAATATTTAATTCGGCTTCGACATCTCTACCAACGAAAACATCTCCGTCGTCAAATAATAACATTCAAGTTGAGTACTTGAAAAAATTCTTCTGCATCTCTCCAATACGGAATTACACATTCGGGTAAATGAAGAAAAGACCAATAGCAAACGATAATATGCTTGTTGCGTTAAAAAATTCTACGCCTTGTTTTATTGTAATGCCGAAATTCGTATAAAAACGCGCCTAATTTTAATACATCAAATTTGCAAATATTTAAACGGTAAAAAATTGGCCAACTGAATTTTGTTTTTCTTGAACAGATAAAATATGAATAAAATTTGACAATCATGTTGAGGCAAGAAAAAGAGTCGTTTCGAAATAGAATATTTGTGCTGTGTGAGTGTATACTATGTGTCTGAGAGGGAACACTGATTGAATTTCGATTTCCCGATTCGATTGACTATTCCAATTGCTCTCGCCTGTTCATTTATCGCGGGCACATGCAGCACGCTCGAGAATCTCTCGCTCTTCGGGGTGTATACACTTTGGCGGACTATATATATCGTGGTGCATTCGTCGCTAAATTTGAACGGTAGTTGGTAGGTGCAACTGCCGTTGATGGTCTGTTGATGGTAACGGCAAGTCCGGGCGATCGACGCGGCCGCGCGGACGCTTCCAACATACAACCCTCTCTCGGACTGGTGAACTGCCGCAAGGTATATAACCGCATTAGAGGTCCCCCCCCCCCCCCCCCCCCCCCCCTCCCCAACCCTTGATGGTGTTGCCTGCCTGCCGCCCTACCTACCCCTTTAACCCTTTATCTATCACTCTCTGTCAGTCCTCTACTACAAGACCGGGGAGAGTAAGGTATGGAAGCTGAATACCAATCAGTTATGTCAATTGGCCCAGACAAAGTAATGAATGGTAATTGCTTGCAACCAGAGCAACGCTAGCCTCGTCCTTCGTCCTTCGTCCCCCAAACATGCGGATTTCCCTCTGCGTCAATCCCTCGCCAATTTCGGAATCACCCCTCGACACTCTTTCTTCTACAGCCCATCGGGACTTTTTTTCCAACGATCCAACGTGCATGTACGCGACTGAAATTCTTCATGGAATTATGAATTTTGTGACATTTAAAAATTCATCGAGTTACGGTGCTCTCACGACAGTTGAATTTACTTCTCAAACATAAACATTCTCTCGCTCACGATTTTGCTTCTTATGCAGGTAACTTTATGTACTGACGCAACATTCCGGTGTATACAGCGGTAGGGTGATAATCATCGTAACGCTTGAAAATTATCCACTGCTGTTGCAGCAGTGTTTGCGGAAAGTTTTAGGTGTTCGTGAAGCACCTTGTTATTATGTTACAGGAATGATTTACCGTTCGCATGACGATATCTACGTCACACCACCACCACCACCACCACCACCACCACCACCACCTCTTTGCAATTGTTTGAACAATGAGAATTGTTTGTGATTGAAATTGGATTTGCGGGTTGGACGCGGGATTCTCGATGATGCTTATGCACGGTATATATTGGCGAGCGTTCCGTCTAAACTGGCAACGTAAAGCCTTGCCTCATCCAATCCCCTTAACCTTCACTCGCCGTTGTGCTCTTGTATTCGTTTGGGATAAACCAGCGTCCTCGGGCGAATTGAAAATCTACGGTGCCCACTTTCGTGGATACCAGACAAATAGGTATATATGTACTTGGTGCGGAAAATCGCCAAAAGAGAGAAAGTGGTAAATGCGTCGTTTCGCTAAAGTTTCCCCGATAACTCGTGAAATACGAGGTCTTCCGAGTCGTGCCTTCTCGACAAATTGAAATAATCTTGTTATGTCGCTGTTGTTTTTGTCCCCTAGAGTAGAGCTATAATATCCATTTAGAGTAGTTGGCTTATATAGTATTTAGGGAGCAGGGACAACGATAAGGAAATAGTTTAATTTCATGACGCGTGTGTGTGTGTGTGTGTGTGTGTGTGTGTGTGTGTGCGTGCGTGAGTGCCGTTAGTAACGGGACATTTGAACAACGGATTTTCACACACTATTGGGAGTCGCGGTTCATTGTGTAAACGCTTTGTCACTTGACGAGCCCACATATTGCCATACCGCGCACCGACGAGCGCTCCGACTCGTCCATTTTCGTTTATCCAGCCCTCTATATAGCGTTATGAGGACTCAAAACGTTACGGTGATAGGTCCTTTGAGGGAGGAAGGCTCATCGCTCTTCGTTGATTAATGTCTCCTTCCATTCAAAAAGTTCCGCAGGACAATCACTGCACGATGACCAGCTACTGCGGAGGGGCCAACAACTATACCCGGTTAACCTTTTTCGCGTTAACGCCTATCGATTTACCCTCCCACCGTCCTGTTATTATAACATAAGCATCTCCGAGTGATATCCGTATGTACGACAATATCATGGACGCGCCGAGGCCATGAATTTTCCAACACTGCTCAATCGAGCCACGTATGCATGGACGAACGATAGAGGAAAAAAAAAAAAAAAAAAAATCTCCAAATGGTAGAACAAGGAGAACACCGGATTCAAAGGTGTATTTGTAAGAATGATTGAACGATGAAAAGTAAGCAAGTGTATCCGATACAGATGAATATTGTTAAGGTCTTTTGGAGGTTTTGACTTTTCAGGTACGTGATACGACTATTGGCGTTAGCTCAATCCGTTTGAGGGGATCCGTTTTGTGGCGGGAAAAATGGAGTGTCGAGTCGAAAGCGGGCATAGATAATCGACCACTCGAAAGAGCATTCGGCACGTGTTTGGCGGCTGGTGAAGAAGCACCGAACATTCCGAAAGCTTTTGCGTGAATCTTCCGATTCCACTGGGTCGCCAGATGAAAAAGCACAAAAGCATTGGCCGTTTCAATGTACGTCTGCCATTGATACCCACCCGAATCTCATCGATGTTCTCCCGCGAGAGGCATACCAGCTGTAAATAAAGTAAGCAAAGAAATACTATGGAAGCCACTGGTGGATGCGACGCGTCTAAATGGACGTTCCCCGCACCCGTGTTATTAAGGGTTATTCATGCCCAATATATATCTAATGGTCTTCCTATCAGCCACGTTCCTTCTATATAAATTCTCTATCAAATAGTCAGAGTATATTGAACGTGAAAGAGATTCGTGCGTCGTGTATACAATGATTTCGGTCGAGCGTTATTCTTGATGATTGGTATCCGGTGTTTCGAGTGCTCAACCTCTTTCCCAGCTTCCTGTTGTGCCTCTCTGTGCATCGCTGTCGCCTTTAGTCTCGTGGATATATTATAATAACGCGCAGAACGTCCGCTGCCCGAGAGAACAGACATTAAGACCGTACAGCAGAGTTGGAGCCTCTGGTATAGAAGCACTCAACTCTGGCTATTGCTATACACTCGATGGTCTCTCCTCGTTTATGACCTGGACGCGCTCCAATAGCGTTCCAATAGCGCCGTTATTTTGTCTATCAAGAGCTTTGGCTTGGTCTTCTTAAATAACGAACCGAGCCTTTTCCCTTAATTAACAAAAATATACATCTGGAATAGCAACTGGTAAAGTTTTTCCTCATCGGTCGATAACGATTTTTTTTTTTTTTTTTTTTTTTCTCATTCCTTATTTCTTTTGAGTATTAAAATACATCAATTTTCCTTTCTTAATATCAAGCTCAATGTGCTAGACGAGTAGATATATAAATAATTTATCAAAAAGACCGAATTTTTGGGGTTTAGAAAAAATGTATATCAGTGGTATTATTGTAATGAGTGAAATCTAGGATATTTGTCACGGATGTCACTCTTGATAGGATGCATGAGCGTTCATCTCTGAGAGTTTACGGAATTTAGTGGAGATGAGAAACAACGAGTGAGCTATTTGTGAGGCAACTCACGTACCAAACTCAACTGTGCCAGCAGCGGTTCTCCTTCGCTAGTACGTAAGCCAAATGACAATTCGGACGCTCTCTTATCACCGCGCTACCGCCGTAAAACATGAGGTAAAATTAAGTTTCCAGAGATTGGTCTCTAAGTCGATCGTAAAGACGATTTTTATCCAGGAGATAACGATACTATTTCCGTGTAACACTCGGTCTGTCGGAATTTTCCTCCACTTCCTCGTATAAATACCCGTCTCACCCTTGGAATCCAAGGGGAAATCTCCATAGTGTCTCGGATGACCGATGGACGCAAAACAAATTCACAAAAAAACAACGGCAACGATCCATACGTGTAATGAGAATAGATTGTTTTTGTTTCTCGTAGCTATCTGCAGGATAAGCCAACATTTTATTGGGAGAATGGAGAAAGAACTTTTTGCTTTTTTGTTTTTGTTTTCGGTATTATCGGTATCCAAGCAGGCAAGTCATGACATTTGAATCGAGCCTTTTATTCCAGCCGGCTTTAATTTGCCACAAGTAGAAGTTTCATCGCAAAAGATAGGTTTTTAACACCCCGGCTTTGCTAGTTTTCATATGTCAAAGTTTAGCAAACCACAGCTGCGCAATTATATAACCGTCCACGAAAAGCCCTTTCAGAATTAATTAATTCACTTGACTAATCTAATCGTTGGATGGTGAGGGAGCAGAATTACGCTCATGTACGCATATATCTACAATGCAGTGTGTATTCTCGTATGTTTCTACATTTATAACGACGGTGGTGGTGGTGGTGGTGGTAACCGTTATAGGAAGGTGGGAAATGGTGTGAGGCTTTAATCGATTACTCCATGAATTCATCACTGGATCCTTTAATCATGACCGGTCTCACCGCTGAAATATCGATGAGGGGACCACGCCAGTTTTGATCGATTGATGTGTTGTGGGTGCGAGAGTATTGCACGCTCCAGCGCTGCTGTGCCAACATATTTTTTCCTCTCCGATCCCGATGACCTCCTATATTTACGTATGTCACACGTTGTACCTTCGTACACGTTAGATGTCCACCTATTACTTTTTGTTGTTATTGTTTTTTTTTTGTTTTCAAAAATATTGTTATATCCGATATTATACATACACTCATTGAAACACGCTAAATTCTAGAATGGAATTGGGAATTATTCTGAAAAATACTGAAGAGAAGATGAGAAATAGGTAGAGCAAAAAAAGTGGGAAAACTCTCGATCTGGTGAGTCTCAGGAGTAGCGTGTTCGGTATACTTAAACGGCTGGAGTTTGCATGGAAATAGCGCAAATGGTGAACTCACTGGCAGACGCAGTGACGATGTCATCGTCCGTAATGAAATCGGTTTTCGCTTAGCTGTAATTCTCATCGAGCGTTATTAAACCGTGCAATATCTGCGTTTTGTTTTATCTCTTTTTCTTTTTGTTATCCGCCACCTCAATTGTGCTCCTCATCTTCGACTCTTAGCGCCATGGACGCACCTTTATATCTATATGTACATGCCAGATAAATGTAGTTCGGAAATTGAAGAATTTCAGCGAGGTCACGGCTTTCGAGAACATGAAAAAAAAAGAAAAAGAAATAAAAAAACGAAACGACGAGACTCTACTCGTGTCAGAGGATTACTTGGTTTTCGAGAATTTTTCATAGAATTGAATAATTAACGAAAATTAGCACCCCCCGAAACAAGTGCAGACTATCGGTTTCTGTGGCGAAGGTATTTTCACTCTTACCGCGTATTCCCATATCAAGTATCCTGTACATGACAGCGATAAAGAGATGACAAATCAAATGTAACAATATGAATTATAAAATTCAGCAATTTCACAGGATCGTTAAATATAGGAAGAATATAGATAATTGAAATCTCGAGCATATTTAACATTGAATCGTGCACAGCTCTGATTGATAAATCGCGGAAATAATTAAAGAATAACGCCGTTGAGGGTGTATGATAATGCGGCAGTTGTCACGAAATTTTCATCGCCCGGAATATGATGGTGCGTTCCATTGGTCGGAGGGTTGTTGGGTGTTTCGATATATTGTTTTTTATTTTTAAAAACCCGCACGCGAAAATCACTGTGAAATGGGGGCAATGTGCTCGCAAACTCCAATAACAATTACATCCTCGAGCGTCGCGCTTCCGTTTAAATAAAATCCAACTTTAATAAATTCACGCTCTTCCATAATATGAATATTAATTAATTGTGCTCGGTGGGTCAAATCCCAGACGCGTACCTCCGGGAAGCCCGCGTTCGCGGCATAACAAACTTTTTTCTCCTTGTTTTAGTAGCAGCATCAGGTGGGGTAGTGAGAATACATTATTCATGAAAATTGGTCGAGGATATTCTCGTATTTTTCTCCACCAATGGAGCATAATAAATTCTAACGAAGGTCCACTCGAAAGAAAAATTGACTCTCTAAAATAGTAGAAAACAAAAAAAAGAAAGCTCTGTTTATGGGATTACGACTCGGGTCTTGACGTGTACTCTAGTGGCCGTTTCGTGAAGCGAAACGTTTCGAGTCCTCGATCAGCTGCCAAGCGATGAGGAACGCCAACAGCCCTCACCGCAACCCTCACTACGTGCCATTCCCTATAGTACAACGAGGCAGAATTTCGGTGGCTAGTAGGGCGCGCACAATTAATCGAGCACGCTGTTTCCTCGGGCAACCAGCCATGCCGCGTTACCGTCGAAACCTCCTCCCTCTCCTCCCTCTCCTTCCTTTCCGCTTCCCCCTGCACGCATTATATGTGTATATATATATATATATATATATATATATATCGGTGTCTCCCGATATAATTATACATTTTCTTGCCGATTATTCTGGGGTAAAAATTCCTCCTCGTGTTTTCTACTTTTTCTAGATGACATTAGATTTTATAAACTGCAAACTGAATATACGGAAATATCACGTATTCTATAATTAGAATTAATAACATTTATGACATTTCCGACGGACGCGCTTGGTAAATTTGTATGTTGCAAGAGATGGTAATTAAAAAAAATCTTTTCACATTCCCCGCACAATATAATTATAATACCGTATAATACCTTTTATATGTATTATCCGACATCCGACTGGAGAAAAAAATCATCCTTCTTTTCGAGTACGTGCGATTCAATGGAGAGTAAAGTAATGTCAAGGTTTGCCGGTATTATTGTGATAATGCGCGTACGGAAGTGTGACAACAAGTCGAATGAAGGTTTAGAGTAGAGGGGTTTGCCGAGTAACGAGTGAGACTCGGGGCTCTCTGTACTGTGCTGTGTGAGGGGGCTCGTTGCAGCAATGCCTCGGTACTGCTCACTGGGCACTGGCATGCTCCGCAAGTTGCTAGATTAGTTTCAGATTAAGCTGGTCAGGTTGGTACTTTAGATTGCTTTGAATATTTGACACCGAAACACACCGTGTCTCGGGAATTCTCCGTGTTATATATCTCATTCCGAGCCTCTCTCTCTCACGGCTCACGGCACACGGCACACGGCACACGGCACACGGCTGGAGCTTTACGACCGCTACTATATATATTATATACATGTAATACATGGAGTGTGCATATACGTGTGAGAAACTCTGCAGAGGAAACTGGGAATGCGACAGGGATCGTTGCGGTTCGAGAAGTTCGGGAGTGCGAACAGGATTACTGGATGACATCACGGCTGTGTGAAACAACCCATACTCATGTTTTCCACCTCCTACCTTTCTCACGTATTTCCATTATCCGCTATTTAGCTATTTCAAATCCACAAATAGCAATCTCAAATGTCACCCATCATCACGATCGATTACATTTTATGTGAAATATCAAGAAATCGGATAAACTCATAAAATAAAGCGAATCCAAAGGAATTTCAAGTTTTTAACGAAATGCGAGTTGTTGGAAAAATGACCAATGGAAAGTTAAATTAGGACATACGTATGACTCTTGATCCGTTGAGAATTGCTGGGTCTCGCGACCTCTGACCTTCTTCGTGCATTGGCAATGTACCTTCGCATGCGCAACGTCTATCCCTCATTCGGACTATCTCTGCAGGGAAATTCAAAACCTCCGTAGAGCTCGGTGAATAAGTAAAAGACTTTGCCTCAGTTGCGGCAGACTACCAGATATAGCCAATCGTTCGAGCATGAAACGGAAAAATTGCATTAAAATTTCAAGGATACGTCGCAATGCACGATACTCACGACAATAATGGAATAGCAGCATAGGATCCGTTTGTCAAGACTAATCGAGAAGTCTCTCTCTCTCTCTCTCTCTCTCTCTCTTGATCCGTTAGCTCGATCCGTCTTGTTGAATCATTATTTTATAGAATTTTTTTGCTTTCAGTTTTGAATGTGTTTCTCTTTCGGGTCAATGTTGAACGGTTGACACTGAAATTGCTGGTACTATAGGCCGGCGGGAGGATCTTTGTTTGTCGAGTACGAGGATGAAACGCGAGGATAAAACAGCGTAACGTCGGTCGAACGAAGCTTTAGCCCGCTTGTGGAAGCTCGAGAGGTTGGAGCTCGCGGCAAGCCGAACGAATGAACACTCGCCATGTTCAAGGCGACGACGAACGGATAGGTCTATAATCTCGGAGAGATGGAAGCTAGAACGAGCGAAGCGAGAGAAAGGATTATATTCATAGCCAGGGAGGCAGAGAGAGAGAGAGAGCGCGGAGTACCCTCGGGGCGATTTTCCGGCGGCCTAAAGCCTGCGACGTGCCCGCACCGCTTTCATATTTTCCGTCGAAAGCTCAAGGTCGTTTGCACAACCCTCAGGCTGTAGTTCACGCTCTCGCTACCTCGGCAGGGATTAGATTTATAACGTTCGCTACGTTTATGTATTCTACCTGTATTTCCAAGACACAGGACAAAGCACGCTTTTATGGATAATATTCGTCGGTGAATATTGCAGATTACATAGTGACGTTCATATTGGGTACTCGAAGCACTTCTGGAAACCGGTAAATGCTTGAAACATTTCAACTAACCTCATCCGGATTAACTCTATCTCTTTTATCAACTCTATCTGTGCACTCCCAGGGGAAAAAAAAAAATGGAATAATGATGAAAATAAGAAAGCAAAGCGTAGCGTAAGGAAGCGTAGAAAAATCAAGTGCAGCACATAAGAAAACAGGGGGGGATTGGGTAGGAAAGCTTGTAGTACATGGCGAGGTCGATGCGGTGAATCCTCGGCAATACCTCCGCAAGAGAATCAAAGAGGAGGTAAAAACTGTTTGATGTCTGCGGCTTTCCTGTTTACCTCGGTAAAAGGCGTCCGAAAGATCCGTTTCACCAAAGCTCAAAGCAACCCTCGCACTCTCATAATCGTAGCGCAGTCTTATAGACCACCGATCCCTTCCGAGGTCCTGGAACTCTGAAATACCTTAAAGGGATAGAATAACATTCTATCGACAACGGACTTAGTCGTATCAAAGATATAGTATGTCGGAAAAGAAAACGAAATCGCAAAGTTTGCCCATGTTTTCCTTATGACTCTAACAAAAAGATTAATAGTGAGTATTTGTATGACGTGATAATTGTACGAGTCCGAGACGCAACTCGTTCTCTCAATTTGTGGGACACTTTCGTTGCTGATTCTCGGTGGTGGTGACGACAATTAATCCGTCGGTCAAAGGAATTGCGACACATTGACATCGACAATAGCACAGAGATATTGAATGTGTGTTGCCAGACACGGTAGACGAAGAAGAGTAAAAGATATCGGAATATAATAGCGCGAGTGGCTCTCCTCGAGAGACAACCATCCGAGTTTGCCCAGCTTTTCTCGCACTTTTTTAATCCGCACATTCTTTCACCGCTGAGGCACCTACTCTCCCTTATTCCATATCGGTTTTTCTTTCTTCCACCGGCGGTCCTCTCTCTATACATATCTCTCGTGAGGAAGGAAATCCATCCACTTCCGCCGACAGATTTGATTTAACAAAGTGCATTTCAACTTGCTCGTCCTTCTGACAAATTGTAGAATTTCCACGAGAATATGTGTTTCTCGCTGAAAAATGCAAATTATATTGAACTTTATAATACTCTTGAGTTTAAAGAATTTACAACTCTTCGCAGATCGGTTTGCATTCGTTAATCCGGTATATTAGACTATATGGAAGTTTTGCCTTTGCCTTGTATCGATTATCGACTATCTGCATAAGATAAAAATGGCGTGTTGTTGTTATTATTATTATTATCTTGGAAGGAAATTTGAATGAAAAAATGTGTCGTGTCTCGCTCGATATCATTTCTAGATTATGTCATGAGTGACGGTATCAGCGCGGTGGCGCTTTACTCCGACCGGTTCACCGGGGCCGACGAACCTCCGATTATCGACTCTGTCCTGAATTATTCAATTGTACCACCCACACGGCGAATCAGTTGCGGTTTATCGCATGCGGCGGCCGGCGGCATTTTGTTTAGATCCGAGCGTGGATAATCATTACACAACGATAAACTCTTTGTCGATTAATATATAATAGCTCCAGTTTAGAATTACGAATATTATCGAGTGGTGTTGGGCGGGAATCGAATACTTGGACGCCTGCATATCATAGATTTATCTCTCGTAGAAATCCTCCTCCCCCAGTATATCTCAATAATTGCACAAACGTATATAAAGATACGGTAATGCATATAAGAAATAATAATTTTGCTAATATTTATTGACAGGACGGAAAAGCGAAAAGTTGTGTGAGAAGATTTTGGTTATTCCAAGATCAGAAGTTTGTTGTAAAAATTGCAATGTACCAAGGTGTTTAGAATTATAGAGCCGGTAGTGTTGCCTTGCACGAGAAACCGCAAAATTCCGCCAGGAAATGGCCTGCCTATTGTTCTCGAGGATCGTGCACGAAATCGCGTATTCGCGTGCGCTATATACTTTGACAAGAGGTGAAAAGAAAAATAAAGGCCGAGTAGATGATAGCGTTACGCAGCAGGCACTAGTGATAGGACTACGAGATAATATGTGCGTCCCGCACGAAGGCTACCAATGGAGAAATGGAGAAAACGGGATAATAAAGAAAGAAAGAGGACCGTGCGACGTGAGCGTGCAGGCGAAACGACCATCAAGAGAGTAGGTTCGGAAAAAATAAGACTGAAAAATGTAATGGAATAAGCGATACGGTCATGCGAAAAAAAATAAAAAAAGAAAAGAAAAAAGAGTCCGCGTAGCGATATTCGGATCACGTAATGCCCCGAGCCAACCACCCTTAAAGCAGAAATATCTCTCGACGGATTCACCTGGGTTCCGCCGCCAACAGTGAACAACCGCGGTGCGGCCAACGGTATTCAAATAAAATCACCTTTTCCATATGAACCTCGATTTATTTTATTTCCTCAAATATAATAAATCACGGTTTTTAATCAGATATCAGACTAGTTATATTCACATCGACACCTGAAAAATTATTAAATTTTCTTTTCAAATGACAGCAGGCTATCCCTTGAAGTATAGAATATTTAAATACCTCAATCTAATGTGAAACCGACTCCATCGATCCCACGTCTCGGCCTTTTCTCTCAATGTTCATGTACGCGATATGCTCACTTTACGAAAAATACTTGTCTCTCTGACGATGAAGCTTTTTTTTTTAAACTGCAAAAATCTCGTTGTGCATCGTTGCAATTGAGATTGAATAAATAAAATATATACTCGTTAGGTTGATGAGTTTTCACGATAAACGACACATTTAAAAATGCACTATTGAATGGTAAGTTTGGTTAAGGGTTGGCGACGAAAACCGTGGGATAGAGACGCGATACATGTGGTTTCGCGACGCGCGCCCACGGTACACTGGCGCTCACTCGGGCGTCTGACTCGAACCTGACTATCCCTACTGCGAGCGCGCCGGCATCGTGGCCCAGTATGCCCAACGACTCTCACGCTACTGCCGTCGCCGCCGCCACCACCACCACCACCACCACCACCACCACCACCACCAGTAGTTCGAGTATAGTATGTCAGCCAGGAGCCGAGACTACGCTATACGCGCTACGGGACCGCGTTCGTGCTTGCCCCTTACCAGCCGTACTTTTCAACCTCCTCCGTCTGCCTGCCTCGTCGTACATACTCTCTACCACCTCTGTGCTTGCCGTTACCACTGTTGACGCACAAAATTCCTCTATACATACACCACCGTCAACGTCTAACCCTTTCAATGACTAGAACGCTGAGCATTAACACGAGACCTCCGCGTACCCGCAACCATACCTATCGACGACGCCAACTTTATTTATACTATCGATTTTTATTACGTCCAAAGAAACCTTCACCTCTCGCGCTCACTTTGCGGTATGCATGTTTTTACAAACGCAGCTCTATGTACTCTTTCGTGAGATTTTCATGAAAATTAACGATATTTTTTATTCAAATTATAACTGCGGTACAAAGAAAGACCCGTTTACTACAACATTCCGTAAATGATAACAAAAGTGCCTACACTTGTACTAAAATACACTCTTTGACAGATAAAATAAGGCCCGAAACATAAAAATTTCTTCACCGGTTTCGGCTGAAAGCTACGATAAGTTAAAAACTTTATCATTTACTTCACATCATTTTGGTGCACTTTGTGTCTTAACAAAATTACACAATGATCGGTATATAGATGATAGATGAAGTAGCTTTAGTGTGAAAACGGGCAAGAAAATTTCAACGGGGAATCGGAGGAATACTCGGAGGACGGTGAATTCGAAAAAAGATTTATAGGTGAAGAAAGCGGAAAGCACGAATGGTCCCTTAGTGGCGGGACGATGGTTTGCCGCATATGATAATCGAATGAGAAATAGCTTCATCGCTTTCGACTGAGTAAATCGATACGGAGTTGCGCGGAAGTGGATGCATCCCGAAAGGAAAATTCCATTAAAGACTGTAGTGAATTGGCAAGATCGCACGTGTCAAGTATCTTGAAACTTCCAATCGCAAAGTTTTCGTATTCAATAGCAATCCAAAGAAGGAAAAGTTTCAATCACGATCGCGGGAAGGCACGTTTGTCGGTGACTCGAAAAAATCCGGAGCTAACCACATTTGGACATGCGCTAGATGAAAGATACTCATTTTCGACTACGTGAAATTTCTAAATGACATTATCTATATAAATCAAGTCAAGAACGAGGGTTGAAATTTTATTTCTCATAAAAAGAATATTTTCATTCAAAGTTAGGGACTATATTCATGCGCGTGAATGTCAATACGACAGTTATACAGGGGAATTATTAGAGGGACACTGGTGGGACATCTGTCAGTTGCTATTCGACCGGAATAACCTCTGTGTCCTAAGTATGCTGACTCGGTTTAATTTGAATCTAATTTGCAAAGCAAGCACTTTACTAATTAAAAGGAACGATGTATTTGTGCTTGCGGTATAACAAATGCAACGAGGCATTAATGGGTTTTGTCGGTGCAGATTGCGCTCTCTCTCTCTCTCTCTCTCTCTCTCTCTGAAGAGACGGTCCTACATAGGATACATTTTCGTCCTAAGGAAGGTCACAATTTCCCGAGAGTAGAGAAAACAGAGAACCGTCGCTATACATAGTCAAAAGAAGCGAAATGGGTGCTGCTGATGCGACAAGAGAAGCAATTTATTTCCGCAATCTAACGAAGGTCATCCACGGAAGTCTAGCGAATTTCATATTGTAGCGTGTCACCTGTCGAGTTATTTGCGAAAAAGGAGAATAATAAGTAAAAAGTAAAAAATAAATGTATTAAATGGGAACATGGGGATAAGTAAATTTAGGAGGTGACACTGGTAGTCGGACGATATGGGGTGGGGGGTGGGTAGCCCGGGGCAAAAATCAAAGTTTACCGTATGCATAATATTCGGGCTCTCGTTGGCCCCGCCCCTTTCGCGAATGCAAATAAAGTGATTATCATATTTACGTGGTTAATTTAGTGAATTTCTCTAATATGGGTAAATTCACGTTGTTAAAGTTTGGCAAGCTCTGTGCGAAAGTACGTTGTTGTAGACAATAAGCTTTAACTGGCTCCATCTTTTCTCGTTTTCACTAGCCTCACACTATCTACTATCCATAAATCCTAGCGGAGTACAGAGGGCTTGACATAGACAAGAACCGCTTGGGCTTCCGCTCGGGTGGTACAGCTTGTGTTACCGTTACGAGAGTGTGTGTTTGCTCGCTCGCATTGTCACGTAGATCGTTTGAGCCTCGTAAATGCCCTGCGGGACACATACTTCTCCATACAAATATCTCAACTACCTCTCCGCGTTTACGTGTTCGAACTTGAATTTTTATCACTCCCTTTTGATGCTTCTTGCCATTAACGTCTCTCCGGCTCCATATATTATATGTACATATATACCATACATTTTTAAATACACCAGTATTAATATTGCCCAACTTATTAGACAACTAATCACATTGAGAGAGAGAGAGAGAGAGAGAGAGAGATTTTCTTGAAATATTTATCAGAGGCTACCTACATATATACGAACGAGCTGTGATATTCCTCAGAGGTTTGAGTACCACTGCACTGGCCCGCATTTGTCGCGAGTTTCCAACAATCCTACTGTTTACTAATTCATTCATAAACCCACGAAATTTTTCACCATAGCGTGGCAAATTTTTTCTTTATTTACTATATAAAAAAATATATATATATGTATATATTTTAACGAATCTATCGATAAGAGAGCAAAGACGAATTTAATGCAACGGTATTGCGAATAGGGGTTTCTAAGCATGTTTCGTTACAATTAATGAAGATGGAAATCGGAAAATAATAGTATAACTCGTCGAGCCATGTGAAACCCGTTCACATCTGATAAGCATTATTCGGGAGGTATCGGTACAACGATGAGCCATACACGCTCGTATATGAAGATAGTCTGGCCGTTGGTTAAGGAAGGACTCGTCGCACATCGAACGTAACTTCCCTTTTCGAAGCTTTGCACTTTCCAGCGATCACTCGCCACTATAGCCACTCGCTCCACTCTCCTGGTAACTACTCAAAGCTCTGGGACAATGCTAATGGACATAGCGAACCGGAAATCGTCTTAGTGGACCTCTCAAAATCACCCGGAGAGATAGTTGCGCGAATCAGAACAATGGTCCTTCCTATCTTCTTCATTCTCCGATTCACTTGCTCTCACTCCTTCCCCGTTTCTCCTCTTTCTAATAACTCCATATCCGACAGTCACTCATTTCTATTGTCGTGCGCTTCAATACGTTTTCCTCCCCAAGCTGCTTGGCATCTCTATTATTAACAATAGTCAAACTTTCATCAAACCTCCGGGTGATTTATTTAAACATGAAATATCCCTAATAATTTATGTTGTCGAGACTTTTGTAAAGCAGTTTTACTTAATCGATGCTGTTTTGAAGCGAGTTTGTTCGATGGTTATACAAAGGGAGAGACTATTTTGGTGCTGAGTGGCATGTTCCTCTCCATGTATAGTATGAATGAATAATGATGTTGTAAACACAAATAAGCCAATTATAGGGATAATATTTGAGCTTGGTTTAATTGGCCGAATGAGCGTAAATAAGGAAATGGTTGGTGCACATTGTGCACTACGCACCGAAATTCTGCAATGTACATCGTCGGTTAGCTCGTTTTACGGTGACCTCGATACTCGATATATCACGAGGCTTTATCCTATCAATGATATTTCGAACTTTGGCACGTGTCTTTCTTTTCTCATCATTGCGGACTGGCTTGACAGCCAAACACTCGCGGGGCTGATGAGAGACTCTGCACGAGAATTCTAATACACCGATACGCGGTATCGGCATCTATCAACACTGCGTGTAGACTAAGAGTATTTCCGAACTCTCTCGACAATAATACAAAGCATTCCAAACAATACCTAGGATTTGGACCATTGGCGCAATCAAAACGACCGATCGGCCAACGTTTCCGCGCGCACCAATGCTCGTTTCACTTTCTCGCTCGGAACCTCGTGTACAATACAACACCAGTTATCGGAGTGCCATACATCCTCACAAATACAGAGATAGGTAACAGTGGCTTTCCTCGTGGGAACGATACGTGAAAAGCTTTGAGGTTTACGGGCGTCGGGTCATACGCACGAATCGGACAAAGCATCAGCCATACATATACCACCCACTGTACTACAGTTAAAGGATCATCTGGCTTCTGGGAATCCCCCCAACCAGTGCCAATTAACAAACGTTTCTTTCGACACAACAATTTCTTACGCTCATCCAATCATCTTATAATCTCTCAGTTATCGTACGCTCACGCGCTATTCCATATACAGCTGCATGGATTTTCCGATGTTTATTTTTTTTAGTTTTTTCTATGTTCTCCTCGTATTTCAAAACTTTTTTTTTTTGGGTGTCCACCCTTTTGTTCGTACTTTTGTTTCTGCTTTTTCTTGCGTTCTCGGCACGCTTTCGGCGTCAAGCGTGTCACATACCTAGTCGATCGTATCTTTGCTCGTAGTCACAAAGCGTTTTCCAATTTGAAAAGAGTTTGAAATAGAGTGAAAATAAAAGATAATCGACACCTCTGGCACATCCAGTGGGGAACACAATGGGCCGAAAATTGAATGGGAACAGTGGAGAGGACGTAACAAGAGGAATAAAAAAAACGAAAAAAGAAAAAAAAAAAAACACACACACACACACACACACACATACAGGAAAAAGGAAAAAGGAAAATGATTGCGAAATAAATGTACTCGACAGGAATGGGGGCAAAAAGAGTTTTAACACTTGCTAATCCAATCTGAGCGTGGCGGGTTTCGAGTTACCGGAACATGCTTTGGTGTGTGACGTTGAGCCGTGCTTATCCCTCTGAATAACGCTTGAAATCTGGGTGTGCAACGAGATACATTTTAGCGAACGACGTGGGAATTCGTTGGACGACAGTAGAGGCTTTCTACGGGTCTTTTCTCCATACACACTATTCGCTTCTATGTCTGCCGCGTCATGGTCGCGTATATTCGAGATTTGGCCGTCGGGTTCTTCGAGCGACAGATTCAGAAAAAGTGGGAAAAAAAAAAAAAAAAAAAAAAAAAAAAACAAAGAAGAAATGAAGAAAAAGAAAAGGAAAAAAAAACACACACACACACACACACACACACACACAGCACACATGACTGTGAGTGCGAGAGACGTAGAAACGAGACAGAGGAGCTTTGAAAGCACGCCTCTCTGGACGACGACGACGACGACGAGAGGCAGAAAGCAGCGACGACGTATAAAAAGAGCTCTTGCGACGGTAAAGTACAAGGGCTGCGCATTATACGAGCTTTCTCGTCCACCGAAACATGACAACGGGCCTTGAGAGATTTTTGTGCGTACACCTTGTGGCTAAGTACGACGGGAGTGTGCGAGCCACGACGAATCGCGAAATGAGTTTGAAAGAGTCGAATGCCCCTGCAATTTGACAAGTCGTAGATTTTATACTTTTAGTATATTTGCTCCATTTGGGTTAGTTTAACGTTTCCGAAAGATTGTGTGACTTTGCGAGTGTGCGCGCAATAGTTGGTTTCTCTTGAGCTACCCGAAAAGGCGATAGAATAATATCACGTGCATGATTTTAATTGGAAAAGTAATAGTGATGGAGAGCGATATTGAGCGAATGAGCAATTCGTCGGCACAAGCGTGAACGGTAGATTGTCCTCAGTGTGGAGAGGCAGATGGCTCGCGTTCTACACGTTTCTCTGCAATTCATCGATGCACCTATATTGTACCTATAGTCGAGCAAGGATGATCGATGACGATTCCCTTTCGGGACGGATTGGTTGTGACACGGTCGATGCCTCGGTAATTCACTTGTGTAGCACAAATGTACATATACATGAAATGTTAATCGGTATGTACTGGCGAATATTATAACATCGGGACGATCGGTTCTATCGGATATCTATTGTCGAGTCTAAAACGAAAAAATTCTCGCCCCGTTTTTTTTTTTTACGAACGTAAGAGAGAACAGAGAAATGTAAATGATAAAAGTTGATTTTTGAAAAATATTTGATATATTTGTTAGATCACGGGGAAATCTATAATGTGGGATGATAGGATGGGAGAGAGTTGTTGCTGTGTGTGGGTGTGTGTTGAGGACTCGGGGAAAAGGTGTGTATTGGGCCTATCGAAGCGTCGGACGGGCAGGCAAGCCGTCTGTCCAGCGAGCAAAATGTAATTGAAATCCAGGTGTCACTCTGAGGGGATGGCCATTAATTACATCCATAGATCACTCGCAATACATTGTGACAAGCGTGCTGCAGTGCAAGTAGCAAACCTTCCTCGGAGGCTGTCATCCCTTCCGGTCCTTTGCTCTCCGGCGTA
Organism: Clistopyga incitator; assembly: GCA_947507545.1. NCBI lineage: Eukaryota > Metazoa > Arthropoda > Insecta > Hymenoptera > Ichneumonidae > Clistopyga > Clistopyga incitator. The sequence continues at coordinate 115,510 of OX382176.1, forward strand.
CCACCGCCAAACACCTCCTCCTCCTCTATCCAACGATCCAATCTACTAGGTGCTAACGCTAGAGGACTCAGTGGACTAGGTGGTGGCTCGGTATGTTGTACCGAAGCGACAAACGACTACAAGGTGTTGTATAGCCTCGGTGAATGCCGCTCATGCCTATCGTCCCCCATCCCATGACTATCCATGAACCGACCCCTAATCCATTATCTTACGAAGCCTGCTTCCTTTCCAGCCTACTGAACTGTGTTCGATACGTAGATCGATACTTTGATTGTTCGATATCGGCAAACCGAAATAACACGATTGATAAAAATTATAATATCAACCAGTGAATTTCGCTTATTCTTTTATATATAGTATTAATGTGGTTCGCGCAGCTCCTTTACTTTTCCCCACTAATTAAATATCTTTATTTTTAGTAGTATCGGTATATCCACTTTAGTCGCTTGTCCATGTTATGCTGTATGTATGTATACAAAATTTTGGTGAACCACATTCATCATTGGCACTCGCGCGACGTAACCGTCGTGTGGTTCTAACCCTTGGAGGTGGCCTCGTGCCGCGTACGTCTTCCTTGGTTCATATGGAACGGAAAGCCATGAAGCCTACCCACTCTGGGCGATTGGTGTCACGTGGCTGCAATAGAGCATCATCCAAATTGTACGTGAGAGCAACTCTCTCGAACGCTGTCTCACACGAGGAAACGCGAGCTTCAATCAAGTCCCCGAAATGTGTCGCATTCGAGAAGCGAACTTTCCAAGTCCGAGACATCAGCGACGATCAGCGTTTATGCCACTACTACAACCTCCTCCTCTATCGTACACAGATTTATCGATTAATTTGGTAACCTTCCGTAACGTCTTTTGTGAATATACATATATCGATAGACAAGAGATGGGCGAGTGACGATGTCAAAAGCCCTCGAGACGCTTTCACCTTTTCGACAAAGTCTCGAGCTCGTTCGTCCATTCGCTTCGCTTGATTCTCTCTCGCAGTCTCCGTTGGGAGTAATCGATCGTGCTTCGCCACCTGCAGCACCGGTAGTTATCGCGCTTTAATCGATTAGCACAATGTTGGCTCGTTCACCGTAAGTTGATGAAGGCAGCGGTGGCCTTCCAAGCATCCAAGCATCGAGCGATTTTTCGACAAAGGGTAAGCGCGTCGTAGACGGCTTGTCTGGAGGTTGGGAGTCAACGGTAAAAAATATTTTTTCGACAATAAGCCACGAAGTCGTTTTCTAACAAGCTTCTCACATGTCCTCCTGTATTAATTAAAATTCAAGCAATTGTTTTTTCATCGGTACAGCACAGCGTTACGCAATTCATAACGCGCACGACACCATCGCACACAGCAACAATAATAATAATAATAATAATAATAATAATAATAATAATAAATCAAGTTCGATCAACCGTTTCACGCCCTCACCCTCGCGTATATATCGTCTCGTTGGCGAGACGCTTATTTGTTAAAGCCGCGACCGAGATTAATATACGAGAATGTAGAGGAAAGGATCATGAAAGATAAATAAAAATGCTTCTACATATACATATATGGATTGACTGTGTCGAGGGGCTTGAACGAGCCGCATGCCGTTCACCCGAATGGGCACGGCTAAATGTAAAGATAAATGTGCATTTCAATAAGCACATAATCAGTCTTTTTTTTTTTTTTTTTCATTTTTCAACAACTTTCAATTGTTATCGTGTTGAAAACTTTACTCTAATCGCACAATTAAAAAAACACGAATTTCCGTTTTGCCAAGTTGTCGATATGTATATCGTTATGATTATCATTCTCGAGACACAATTATTCCAATATACAAAGGCATACTCGAGTGGATGTGGCGAATTTAAGAAAAAAATCGTAAGACCCGATATCTCGGTTTTTGTTGTCAGGAAAGTATTCTACTTGTCGGTGAATTAACATGAAAAGTCTGATATACAGGAGTCACTAACGTATAGTTGATAACGGCAGATAAAAGTATGGTGCGCACTATGGTTAAAAGACGAAAACCACCGGGAGTTTAATTCGAAAAGTATATAGATATAAAAATCTCGAGGGAGCTTAAGGGAGATTCCCACCAGTCTAAGATCAAAGGGCTACAGTGCGAGCACAAGGTGGATATATAAGCCGTTCGACAACGCCAAAGGATATGACTTTTTTTTTTTTTTCTTTCTTTCCATCTCGTTTACTTTGAATATCAAGCCACGGCAATGCAATAGCAGATGGCACGAATTCATACAGTTTCTGTGAATCAACGTCTATAGAAATATATTCAAAAACCCGCACCAATGCTAATTGCGAATAAAACGCATGCACAAAATAATCTGACGAAAGCATCAGCAGATGTGTATAATGTTGATAAAACGCGACTGCTGACAGACAGTGACTCTAACGTGGACCACCGTTGAGTATATGTACAGTGTTACAGTCTATACACATTGAAGCTGTATAGTAAACGTCAAGTCGAGTTGAGTAGATGTGCTAGTCACGGAACCTCGGTACGCCGTCCAGTAGCGGCAGCAGCAGCAGCAGCAGCAGCAGCAGCAGCAGCAGGCGGCGATGCATCAAGGACCCCTCGACCCTCTCCACTTCTAGACTTGCCTTCGCTCCACCTCTCCTTGTAATTTATGGGAGGTCGGTTAACCTCCGGTCGAGAAGATCTGAAAGTCAGATCTCGAAACTACCCTCCAACTGCAAGGCCACCACTAACCCTCCACTTGGCTGGCAACCTCCTGCACGTTGAGCTATACCCTCCTCCATACAAGCTCATCCACGTGGTGAATGCATCTGTGAAAGCGAGTGCGAGCGAGGAACGTGGTAGATGTTCTTCTTCTCTACGAAATCAATGGCTAAGGAATATAGCCTGACGGTCACGAGAAATTAAGAGTTGGCTAACGTAATGTAAGTCTTTTGTCTCTTGATGTTGAGAGAAGGCTCGGGCTAGGGCAACTTTTTCCCTGAAAATGTCCAATATTATTCATCTTGGAATCTTATTAAATCCACAAGTCATCCGATGTTGCCACCTAGATACTACTTGTAATGTGACAAGAGACTGCTATTTACCGACGATGTAATAAGAGGGGAGAAAAAAACGAAAAAACGAAAAAACGAAAAAACGAAAAAACGAAAAGAAAACAAAGTGCGAAGAGGACAATACAGGGATAGGCTGTATTTACCGAGAGCAAGAGTCTGAAAAGTTGGTATTATTAGCAGTGTCTACGACGAAGCGTGATAGAAGGGCTTGTCTTTGAGCTTGAAGTAAATTTCCGAGAGGCTCGTTAGGAGCTCGTTGAATCCTTAAGGTTGCTTTGTAAATCTGAGCTGAATGTTGGGCTATTAGTAGAAAAGGGCTCGTGTTCGCACTCAAAGAGGCAGCAAGCACATCTCTCTATAGTTGTCATCATCTTTGATCTCGCGTTCTTGTCCTTGTCGGTGACAATTCTCACGATCCGTTCTTCTATTCACTGTCCATACTACACCACGTGTAAACGTTAATCACAATTGAGGATAGAGACTCCCTTCGGCCAAAAAAATACAATAGTACAAGCAAACATATCTCATTGAGATATAAACTCGAGCCTGTGCCATGAATTTTTCGAATCTCGTGTCTGACTACGACAAATGCGTCACCCGACGAAATGTCGTTGCTCAGAAGAGCGATGACTTATTTACACAGCGGATGAAGGAGGGACGTGTCTCGTTGGAAATCGCGACTTTTCGCTTGAGTGCGCTCATATCTTTATATATAGAGATATATGAAATAAATGTTTTCCGCGACGTAACCGTGTCTCAAGTACTCTTCGCGGCTGTTATAGCATTACGAGAATTTCCGGCCCTAGGACGTCTCCGCAGCCTCGAGATGCTTCCGATTTTGCACTCCAAAGGTATATAAAGAAACAGACATTTGAGACGGTGCCGAGTAAAAGCTCACTCGTGAGATTGGCCTGTTTCGAGATTTTCATGTACACCGAGCTCGCCCATTTTTCATTCGGCATGTTTAAACATATTTATTCTTCACACGAGTTGTCTTGACAAAATGGAATTGAAAAACAATTTAATGATGCCACTTTGGTGATTTAAACATCTTGTTTCCTTATTCTATGGATTGGTATAATTTTCTTATTTTTCAATTAAACGCGAGAATGCTAAGGTAGACATTTATATCACTTTTGGAATTGCAGTATACGAGTGCTCATGAACGTTTTATTAGAAAAAAAGAAAATGAAAAATTCGATTCTATAGAAAAATTGTGTCCAGCGCCTCTTGATAGTTGAGAAAATTTCCATAGAGTTAACTCCCTCTCTTACCCACGGATTCTCGCTGCTTTGGCTCCTGTAAATTACCCGTTCTTTTTACATTTAGCCCGTTCGCCGGAGAATTAAATGCCGGAGATGCGTTCTCACATAACTTAAACTCAGATACAAGCGATGAGAATTGTTGGGTCTTTTAGCGTTATACGAGAACTAGCTTTACCTTCCGAATTCACAAACCTTGCCGAATCTCGGGAAATTAAATAAAGCCAATATATACGAACACTGGGATCACTGCATTCTCGTGGCACTGGAGTATAGTGGAAAACGATTTCTCATGGATTACTCGGCCGTTTTTTTTTTTTTTTTTTTTCTCCCTCTCTTCGTTGCGCTTCCCGCTTGGAGAGCTCGTAGGAGTTCGGCACAACGTCGGAATAATGAAAAGACGAAAGGATCGAGTGAAGAACGAAGAGAGTAGCCTCACCCTGGTTTTCCATTTTACGAAGATAATGGCTTTTTCTTTCGACACGAAGATCCGCTTTATTTATATTCTCTTGTACGAAGACAAACCGCGTCTTCGTCTCCCTTCCGCCCATGTTTTCTTTTTTACAACTCTTTAGCTATATTCACACGATTCTCCTATCTCATTCGCTACCACTTGGCCGCGCCACTGATTCCTTTTTTTTTTTGCCAACGGTCTACATTCCGAGGCAAGTCACGGGAAATTTCTTACCGTGCGTACGAGATTAAAGTATTTTGTTGTGCGGGCGGGGGTGTTGGAATTTCCTCTTTCTACTGTAATGAAGGTGGTTTTGTTTGCAACGATACCACAACAAATCAGAATGAATCTTTTTGCCTTTGACCGTTCAACATTCATTGCTGGATATGAGGCCATAGCTGCCCACACTCGCAATTTATACCAGAGACATACTACATCGACGCACGAACGAATAAGAATGCAGTGCGGCATATCCGAACATTGTTTCTATAGGTACAGTCAACTGGTAACTCGTCGTGAGAAAAATTGAATCTTCATACATTTGTCTCGTGCTGCTGCTGCTGCTGCTGCTGCTGCTGCTGCTGCTGCTGCTGCTGCTGCTGCTGCACTACTCATGTCCCAAGGGAGAGCGACGATACGTCGATAGAATGTCACAGGCTGCGCATCACTCGCCATACCGGAATGGCTGATGGGGATGTTACGTGTCGCCGCGTGGCCGCGTTCGTTAAAGTTTCACTGGCTGAGCCAGGCTCTACCTAATGCTACTCGATATCGCCAATCCTTCCAATACCATTTTAGAACGCCCCACCGATTATATGAATAAAATATTCCGTCTCCGTGCTTAATCTTCTTCTTTCATTCTACTATGTCGCGTTCTCATCCTTAACCAACTTTCTTTTCTATCTCAGTATAAAAGAGTATATACATCGCAGGAGCTTCACGGTATTCTTCTTTTTGTTCGAGCTAATGCCCGGAGCAGTCTTACGGGCTCTTGGCCGGATTCTTTCTTTCTTCTTCACACACACACACACACACGCACAGCTTCTTCAACTTGCAGGATATCTTTTCTCGACGGTATATATATATATATATATAGAGCTACCGGTCCTCTAAATAACGGACAAACGGCAACGAACAATACTGTTCGTTCTTTCTTACTGATATGATGATATGTTTGGCAAAATTGTTACTCTAGATTTTACGAGCTATACAATGGTTCACGCTATAAATTGTTTGTTTAGTCGTTTGCAGCGCAGTTTCTGTAAAAGCTTCCGGTAATAAAATTTTCTTTTTATTGCAGGGAAACCCAAGAACGTGTCGTTCTACTCGTGGTCTCTCATTATATTTCTGTCGAAGAACGCTTAAGAAAATGCGAATTTATCGAGGTAAGATTTACCATTTTACCATTATTCTTATCCATCGTCGTTTCAATTGATGTTATACATATTATTAAATGCCAGTTTCATTTGTATCGAGTAAGAAAAAGTAGGAGGAGCGAAGGTAAAATTTAATTGCAGAAAAATAACGTCGGTTAATAAAGATTTCGAGAAAAATGGAAAACGTGTGTACGAGTACGAGGGTTAAAGTTGAATGGTAGAATATAGGTGCATATAAGTTTGAGGTGGTGGTGGTGGTGGTGGTGGTGGTGAAGCGGGAGAATATAAGGGCGTACGCGCAATGTGTACATTGTGCTCCCCCGGTAGTATATATGATGGAAGTATAGTCAAGAAGTGGATATGGACATACACGGTTATAGTACATGGAAGAGTGTAGAGATGAAGGAAAAGTGAGTGAGGCCCTCGCGCGACACAAGAGGTCGGAGTAATGAGCGACCCGACCTCGACATGTAGGCCAAGCACTGACACATACATCCGTTATGCATATTGGGCCACGGGCCTACGGTTACACCCAGTGAGCAACGTGGCTAGTTAAAGTGCGAGCGAGCAAGTGCCCCGCTTCGTATACAACCTCTTCTTACTGCAATATATTTATACGCATATTTCTTTTTATACAAATCATAAAGGATATCTATATCTATACTCCTTGCAGAGAGTAAAATTAAATGAATAATTGTCGAAACTAGTCCGATTACAGTGGATTATGGACGGGCTTCTATATGGAGATACGGTTGATCCATTGAGTCGAGATTCGCGGATATTCATCACAAGCAGCGCTATTCCACATTGCGAATAGACAAACGCTGTGGTAGCCCGCAATGTGTGCGATATCGTGTCTATCGGGTAGTAATAGGAGGGGCCAATTTGTGGCATGTACAACATTGACGCTTCTCGATATTGGGGAATTGGTAGTGGGCGCGCGGGCCGGACGTGCTTCTCGCGGTACAAGATGGGACGAATAGGTCCCGAGTTCAGACCTATATTTGCTATGGTACCTCGAGATCCTCACACGGATAGTGCATCTATCGCGCTTCAATATTGTATTCCTCAGATCCATCGGGCACGTTGACCTTCTCTCTCCTTTCCGACGCAATCTCCTCGCTGGCCAACCCTGCAGCATAGCTTATTAATTGATTCTGGGTCACTTCTGGCGCATACCTTACCCCACTCTATATACATCTATCCTCTATATAGATCGCCAATAGATAAATCATTTACGGGAGCAATCGTCAATTAAATATGGTATTTATAAATATTGCGATCAATCGAGCATTGTCTGTATTTTATCGGTTTTTTTTCTTTCTTTAGTTTGAGCGAATATTCAGTTTTTCATATAGTTTTCGTATTGAGAACGGTCAACAAAGTGTCACGAAAAACAGACGATCGAATATCAAATTCGTTCAACGGAATGATTCGTTGCATTCACGATTCAGTGGAGCTTGCATGAACATCCATCGAATTACTAGCTCATCGACTATAAAATTGTCCATTTTTCCACACGAATTGTTTGTAACACACGTCAAACCGCGAACTTCGTTTGAATTTTAACGACAAGTAAATCAAAAGCTTTTTCTATATACAAATTATTTCGATATACATATGTATTTTAACGTACAATCGAAGAGAGTAAAACAGTGCTGAGAGAGTGAAGAAATCGTTGAGAGACAAGATCGTAGGTGTAGAATCGGTAACTAAGCGAGATAGGAAAAATAGAGAAAGCGAAAGACGACAAGCAAGGGTAGGGAATGTAGTGCCATTAGATTACGCGCACGGATCGTTCTCGCGTTTGCGAGCAGGAAGACGAGCGGTTCGAGTCTCTCGTCGGGTTTCGCCTGTCCGAAAGAACGGCAAAACCAACGACGGAGCAAGAAAACGAGGAACGTGACACGCTTGAAAAGCTCAATAGCTACAATTTCAAACGTGTATCGATCTTAGACGGCGACACACGTTCCCATAATACGAAACAAGCAGTGAACATACTCGTGACTGTAGCCGAGAAGAATGTCCTATTTTTTTTGGAAGAAAAAAAAAAAGAAAAAAAAAAAAAAAAAAAAAAAAACTCACACAAACACATCTCAAAAAGGAAAACGGGTTAGAAATGTTCTACTCCCGGGGTGCTAGACATCTCTCGGCAACGAGGGAACTATCTAACCAACGATATCACATTAGGAGAAATAAAGTGTCACATTTTTTAAAAAGTTGAAAAAAAAAAAAAAAAAAAACGTTTTTTTTTCCTCTCTTTTCCCCGAAATATTTCGAAAAAACATATGCTACTTATAGGATATTTCATGGTGTGATTTGCAATGGAATGTCCCGGGTGTAGCATATGGTATCGTAAAAGTCGCTTAGCTCTATCTCGACGGTACAGTATAAAGTATAAGCTGCGCTAGCCGACACTCTCAAGTTCTATACAGAATGAATATGCGTATGTATAAGCACTGTTGAGCAGAGAAGCTCCACGCTTCGGCACACGAAATCGATTCTATCCCCGTATATTTTATGTCGCTCCGGCGATTCCCGGCGCTCTTCATGCATACGAAGCCCGCAATAATGCGAGAAATTGAGACCCGGCGAACTGGCAAGATAATATGCGATGCCGGAGGTCGGGAGGCGTTAGGGGAAAGGAGGAGGAGAGTTTGCCGTGAGGCACTGAAAGCAACTCTTCAGGGATTAAATGCAAGTTTAGGTAAATTGCCTTTACGAAAATATCTAAATCGGAATATTATTATAGTTGTGACAATTTTCGATGATATCTTTTTTCATGGTTTTGTATTTCACAGAGTAATTAACTCGATATTGATGAGAAATCGCTGCCATATAAGGATAATAAGTGGTGATTTTTCTTCAACGACGAAAGCGGGGACTGTCGCAAAATTGTGCTCTCGCGAATGTATCTGTGACGCGGTTTTGAAAAAAGTAAGAATAAAAAGGTGAATGTGCAAAGGAAATATCGCAGTAGGGGTAAGAGAGCCAAAAAGTCGACAAGACTGGCGGACGCGTGTGCGACGGACGGGGGGGTGCCGGTGTGTCCGGAACGGCACGTTCTCGGAGTGAAGAACCCAACGTCGAGTTTCACAAGCGTTCACGCTGCTGCGGCAAAGTATTCGGGACACGTACCGCGAGAGGCAATACTTTGCTGTCGGCGAAACGAGGAATTTGGCCAGTTTGCGAAAGAGGGATGAGAGACGTTGGAAAGCACTTGACGAAGATCTTTGCTCGAATAAAAACACTAGAAGCGCTCCGATAAAAAAAAATTACGAGGACCTTCTAAACATAGATTGGCACCGCGACACATGAAAATCTATTTCATCGTTAATTTTCACACAATTACCAATACCGGTTGATACGGGAGTGTAAAATTGAGGAATGATCAATCGATGAAACAGCAGCACCCGAGCCGAATGTTCGTGGCTCAAGTAATATACCTTAATTCAAATCGTCCACGTGACTAACGGTTACGGATCTTCGATAGAAATGTCGATGGATTCCCTCCAAGACGATAATGGTAATATTTCGACCTTTCATTAATCATGTATTGCTTCTATTGTGCGTTATCGTTCGTCCCGAGATCACCGTCTTTGCCTCGCCACGCGGCGCTCCATAACCGCCGCGCACGTGCGCGTTATTGCTAAAGCTCTGCTTCGTGGTCCTTCTGGCTCCGCTTCTATTGCACGTAGACGCCCCCTGCTTTCATAATGCAATTAACGCTTCATAAAGGCGTCGTAATCCTCGATGTATAGGCGGATGGGCCTTGCCTCATGGGTGAATCACCCCACCCAGCCACCAAACCTATACTCCGCATTCACGAGGTCCTAACTCTCGAGGTCAATATTATACCCCTTCGGTATAGCGCCCTCGTGCTATCATCAGAGTTAACCCCCTCATAATGCACCCAATTATCCCAGGGTTGTGCATCATCGATCACTATTCGATATTCACTCTAGACTCCGACACACCCGCACACACCCGCACACACCCGCACACACCCGCACACACCCGCACACACCCGCACACACCCACACCTCGTATATACCTGAATCTATAGAAGAATTATTTAAAAAATAAACAAATATATATTTGGCCCCTTGGCCGTTAAGACACTCCTAATTTGGAATAACCGCATTTGCAATGAAATATCTAAACAAACACTCGAGAGTGGTTACGGTACCTACGGAACAGTCTGTTGGCATCCTTTACATTTGAGTGGATTCGAGAGATCTTGGCGTACTTTTCAAACACTGAGCTATGCACAAGCTCAGAGATGCAGCACGACGGACAGTCACGAGAAACGGAAGTCGATATTCTTGAAGATGGCCCATTTCTGGTCGACGGAAAACAGACATCACCGTTATACATATATCAAATCAGTGGAAGCTCTTGAATAAAGTGACTGGAAATCGAAGAACCAGCAGTGAGCTATTTCGAATATATATCGAGTACTTGAAGAGTCAAGTAACATAACTGTTGCTCGTCGCATCGCAATAGCTTTCGCTTGGCTCTTTCGCTATGAAACACATTCTCGTCTTAGCGACGATCTTACCAACCAACTGGCCTCTCTCTCTCTCTCTCTCTCTCTCACACTCTATTTGATTACATGAAAAAAACATTCTCGTCGTTTCGGAAATGCCCTTATACGATGATCGAATGAAATGACGCAAAGTAGGTGTACAAGTGTAGTGATGGAGAAACAGTGAAACGTTTAAAGTCAATTCCACTCCGTGTCAATTTAATCGTACGTCTATTTCATATCCAACAATATTGTCAAGTTTTTTGTTACCACAAGATGTTTTCGCAGTCAAGTACTAGCGGACCCTCCATTCCGATGCAATACCGAAACCGTTGGAAGAATGTTAAAAGATTGTCGCACGCACATCAAGGATCGCGCATCCGGCCCTCTCTCGTATGCTCCTATGCTCGAACGAACCGTTGTAACGTAGCTTTGAGATTTTCAGTGGAACGCCCTCGTGCCTTGCTCAACCTCTGTCACTGTTTATCTTGATCGTTTTGCTCGGGCTTCGGAAAGTTTCCCGTTGGATCCTACTATACCCAAGAGAAGTCGATCTCCCGAGGCGTTCGTGACCCGGGCATCCCCTACCCGTGGCAAATAGATTCCTCGAGAGCCACTGAGTAGCACCACAGGCTAAACTCCCGATCCATCTTGCCCCCTTTTTTACTACTCGAGCCGCTAGCAGCAATCCCACTGGCTATCGACCAGGACTCCGACTGGCTTCGATAAATTTCACTTGTCTCTTCTGTTTATATTAATTGAGATAACCATCACTGAGCCGTATTAACGTATTGTTAACATTAAAAATTCAATATTCACCACTAACTTGACGAGGTTACTCGCGCATGGCCGAATATTCTTCATTTTATTGTTTTTCTCGTTGCAACAACTCGTATACAAAGCGTTCCATTAATCAGAGTCTCGGCAAAGGCAAAAAGCAATTACACGCCTCGGACATTCCTGCACCGGTGCAAACTTGCAGCAGGAGTAACACCAGCTGGTGATATTAGGTGCAGAGAGTACACGCAGCACCTTTCTATATAGCGCTTCAACGAAGTAACCATTTCGAGTGCCGCCGCCGCCGCCGCACTGCTGGACGATATCCCTGATAGAATTGCCCCAACTGAGGTGTATACTTACGCTCGACAGAATGTGCACGACGATTGCACGAGATTAATGACCAACGGCTACCGGTCCTTTTAACCATTTTCACTTCCTTCACTGACTCTCTCACCCTACTCGCTCCGCAAACTCTATACTTTCTTATCTACCTCGAAATCCGCTAGAATGTAGTTTACTTGTACGGAATATCTTTCACGAAGTTATCACAACTAACCAAATAATCATTGTTCAACTTTAAGCGAATTGCTCTGCATTGTAATTTGTTGATTGATTTTTTAAATGCTGCCCGTCGGAAGATAGCACCCTAGAATCAGATGCACTCTCGTTAATTGGAAATGAACGTTTCTCCGTCATGCATCGGTCAATCGATCGCGAGTAATTGCAGTTTATTGAAATAACAGTGAGGCTTCGGTTAAATTGTTGACCAACCGACCGTATATACCAGGCTAATTGTTCCCTGTCATCCCTGTGCGGTAATAATCGGGCGTTGGGATGATTGCGTCAACGTTGGTGTGCAGCTCTATCAGGATTCCATTGCTTCGACGCAAGATTACCAGCAGGCTGTGACCTTGAATTTCGCGAATGCGAATTGTTGATTTTCTCTTAACACAATCACTTGCGCTAACGAAAAGAAAAGAAAAGAAAAGAAAAGAAAAGAAAAGAAAAGAAAAAAAAAAAAAACTCGGTACTCTCTTGGTACTCACGTTCGACCAACATAGGTATGGGACATACAATTGGAAGAAATAAAATGAAAAGAAAAAATATTATATAATATAAACATTATCACGTTAACATTGAGTCAAGACAATATACGATATATTACAATTGTCGTTGTTGTGTTTTTGTTTTGTTTTCGTGAAATTACGTTAAAATACTTGAAAAAAAGGAACAAGTATAAATTGAAGGTTATGCAGAAACGTTGAGTAATAAAACAAAGTTATTCCGACGTATTTATGTAACTGTTGAAGTTTTCTACGACGATATTCGAGTAACCAAAGCGAATCTCTGAGTGTGGTTTCCTGGGTTCCGGCAATACGAATACAAATGAGTTGTACAGAAAGTACGAAATGGCTGGGAACACGAGGAGCCCGAGCGCCGCGTAGCCATCAAGCTCTCGTAAGGTCGCGCGCGGAGCGTTCCTCGCACGAGACTTCCGAAGTTAATGAATTAACGTAGAGGGCTAAATTTCTCTCAGGAATTCTGGGTGGGATTTGTTCCGGGCATTGAAACGAGCGTAGGAATACGACAATGAGGTTGGGGCAAGTACAAGGGGCGCGGGGCGGGGCGGGGGAGGGGCACGAAGGAAGGAGGTGCGGAAGAGCTGTTCTGGTCGTAGAGCAAGTCGAGATAGGAAAGGACGTGGATACGTGTCCGGTTGTGGAAACGGCAAAGAGCCGAGGTAACGGCAAGTCCCCGTTTTCATTCCATCTCATTCTCGACGACGATCCGCTCTCTTCCGGTTTCCGGTTTACTCTGGCTTTACAGCGGGCATACGTTTGCTCTGGCGCACAGCGGGATCTCAACCCGCTTTCACTGCTCCTCTCTCTCTCTCTCTCTCTCTCTCTCCGCCTCTTGCTCTGTTTCACTCGGTCTGAATCACTGCGCGCTATTCCTCACTCGAAAGCTGTATGGCGAAGCGGTTCAAGAGCTGCTGGCCGAGAGGCAACCGCGAAGCGCACAGCAACACCACATCGTTCGTGCTTTACGACATAAAAGGTTCGAAGTAACGAAGCCCGGAGTCCTTTTATAAGCTTCTCAAGAGCGGGGCAGCGCACGAGAGGGCTTGCACAACCGACAGGCTCATCAGTTTTCGCGTTGCTTCTACGGCCTCGTGCCACATTTCCACTTCCTTCGTTATGTACACAAACACTAACATCGTGTATATGTTTTGCCGCAGACGAGAGGAGTGTTATCTCGTACTTTGTAGTTGCCGGTACATTCCTTTCCCTCGCGTATACTCCTTGAATCCAAGTTTTTCATTCATACATCTTCCCGATAGTTTCTCGTGTCCCAATAAGAGACATACGCTTAAAAATTACTATACAATTCCCGGTGAATAGTTTTTAATTAACATTATACCAAGAAACGAGAGACGAGATCTTTTCTATTATATAGACGCATTCTTGTAGTCCAATTCCTAAATGAGGAGAAGGCAATATTGAAAGATATACTTTATGCGAAGAAAACAAGTGTGGGGATTCCATTCCGACGATGCCCCTTATGACGGGCTTTACAGTTTCTGTTCTTTCAATGTCTATACAGTGCCGGCAGCAAGACATGTACGTAGCAGCATCATTGCTGAATTCTCCCACTCCCACAAATATACCACCATGCATACGCGTGTAGTGCAAGCAAACTGAACGCTTCGCTTTTGAGAGATCCTTTGCGTGTGCTTGTCTCACTGCAGTGGGGCATCTCTTTGCATTCCGGGTCGCTACAAACGGAAAAAATCATTTTTACGTGCTCGATCATAAATCCGCGATATGAATATTCGTAAAATAAAACTTGAGTTACAATATTGTAGGTTGCTCAAAATATTGACTCTAGTGAATATCGTTGAAATTCGCAACTATATTGCAACGCACTTATCTCGGAAATCGGACCGAATCGGTCGCGGCGGGGTGATGATCGTTATCGTTATGCCACCGCGGGCTTCGGTGGGAAGAAACTTTTGCCGCCATGATGTTGTGAGTAATATTAGCTTTCTACTCGGGCGGCCTGCACCACCCGGCGTCTGGCAATTAAGCTAATTGGGAATGCGTATGCCGCGAGTTTGCTTGAGCTCTGAGCGTGGCGTTGAGGTTTGCTATCTAAAGATCGTAACCGAACAGGCTAGTAGATGCAGAGAGAACATTTGAGTTGTATGTCGTTAAATGAAATTGCCTTGCACACGGACCGGCCGAGCAGCTTTCACCTTTTTTCTACATATCCATCTACAAGGCATGCGTCAAACTCTCGAGCCGTGCACAATTTACGATTATCGTATTTAAGTATGGTAACCGATGACGCGCGATATACCTACATGTTGAAGGTTGTTGTCGCGTGGATAGATAAAATAGAGTGGAGCCTGTATGTGGAGCACCCAGTGAAGAGAGGAGCTTGAGAACGTCGGGAGAAATGGCAAGTGCGGGCGCGACAGACCGCGAATGCCACGGCGGAGTGTGGGCGCGAGGCCCGAATCAAACGTTCGCGAATATAGTCAAAGCCGATGCGGGCAAACCGACAGGCGGCAGGCGGCAGGCGGCAGGCGGCAGCGCCACCGCCACCGCCACCGCCACCGCCACCCACAACATCGATTGCGTTTATTTCGGGAAGCCGCGCTCACTCGCATGGAATTTCGAGTCTGCCAAGTTAGATTGCCGACGGGCTCTTGAGACAAAAGTTACTCCCACCACGAGCACCTTTCCTTTTGTTAAATTCAGCACGGTGAACGTAGCATGTAAACGAACCGGCAACAGCAAACTCCTATATCAAACTCAAGAGAGGAACAAAGACAAGAAGAAGAAGAAGAAGACGAATAAAAGGCGAGTAAGAAAGTCCAGCATTTCGACAGGGAAATGAACATGTGGCTGTTGGGAGTAGTCTCGGTTCAAGAGGGCAACCTCTTTTTTTTCCTTTTTTTTCTTCCTTACATTCACGTATTAATGGAAATTCCGATAAAATTTAATTGAATTTCCGAGTACCTCGTTAGTTGATAGCTTTGTATGGTAAATTGGATTTACCCGCTTGCGTTATATCCGAACAAGACGCCCCCGTCCGGATTTTGCCAGCTTTATAACACCGACTCTCAGTTATTTCCGTGCATGTTTCTCTATTGCGACCGGATATATAGGAAATTCCATGTAAAAACAGTGAGTTGCCCGACCTGATACAATACAAATAGGTCGATTACGTCTCTGAGCTCCTACCGTGGCTAACGTTAAATTCTCCCTTTCCCTCATAATATACATCTCACGAAATGACTTTGATCATTTTTTCACTTTCTCTATTCTTGTCGTTTTTTAATATCATTTTTTTTTTTTTTTTTTTCCCCCCCCCTTAATTTCGTTGCTGTACAAATGAGGATATACTCGTCGCTATCGGTGTATACGTGCATAATCGCAGTTTTATGGGATGGTGTTGTACCGTGCAACTGAATAGAGCACTCTCTGGAAATACTCTCGGCCAATGGGGAAACTAGAAACTTTTGCTTCGCCCGCTCGAGAGCGATATACATTTACTTCTACAGTAGGTACTCGAGAAATTGTCAGAAAGTTCGGTCAAATATTACAATTCAGTGTAGTGTATATGACGAGAGCTACCTAGTTTTGTCAGAACTATTGGGCGTAAAGCAACAATTATAGAAAACATGTATATAAATATATGACAGGGTGTAGAAAAGCAATGATATCGGCGGAATAAAGATTTCACTGGACAGTCTGGTTAGAATGAAAAATGTCGAATTATCGATTCTTTGCTGATAACATTGACGATAAGTATAATTAACGATTGATCATATAATTTGTCGATTTCCGGTGGAAGCAATTCACGTAGGTTGCTGTCGTAGTTTCCCATAGAAATGGATTTTCGAGAGGACTACTCGTAAAAGTCGCGTATTTCCAAGAACCGGATGTTTAACGTGACTCGCGTGTTTGGGAAGCGAAAGCGAGACTACCCGAGATACGTGACTCCCCGTACTAGTCACATATCCGTAGAATGGTCATTTTAACGCGCTCGTGGACGCTCTTCGGTAGGTAGACGGGGGTGTGTTAGGGTGTGTCCGTGCCTACGTGAACCGTTCTTAACCAAGCTGTTACGACGTTTCGTGCAACTGACTGTCTTTTTTTTTTTTTTTTTTTTTTTTTTTTTTTTTTTTTTTTTTTTGTGTCTATTTCGCTCATCGCAAACAACTGCCGAGGTTATCTACGGGATCACACGAACATTCCTTGATTTGCCATAAAACCTAGGATTTTTACACCCAAACAAGGCCCATTACAACAGTCCAAGTGTTATTTTGCGGTATTTTTACCGAATCCCATATAAACGAGGTCTCTGTATTATAAGTGCCCCTCGCGGTCATATAATGCAATAAAAAACTCGATTGCAAATGTTTTCTTCATTCCTCATAGTTAACGGATATTATTATTCATGTATCGGAGAACGTAGGTTCACATAGATGAAACTACGGAGCAACGGCAGTTTGGATGTTCTTAAGGATATGTAAATATTTGAGAAGCCACCAGGGAGGAATGCATGGGCTCGTTACCCGCTGCGCTTTCAGACTCGCCACTGACTCTACATAGTTGCTTGCATCTTTGACGCTGTATTGCTTATACCAGTGGAGTTTGGTGATATTCGCCATGACAAACTCCTTGTCCTATCTATTATTGACTCACCAGTCAATTATACATTGAAACTCTACACTTTTGTGTCAACAGGCGATATCTCTTACGTCGGTTGTCCGACAAACTGTTAATTTTAGGTTTATCAATCATTAAAATACTTGTTTTTTAAGCTCTCTGTGTGAGATCGACTTTTCTTTATTTTTATTTTTAGTGTTTATTTTGAAAACCCGTTTTTTTCATAGAAACTTGTATGAGGAAGCAAATGGGATTGGGATAGTCCCGAGAGTAATTCAACGATTGCGTACGATATAGCCCGCGAGTCTGTCTATAGTAGGGAGCCCAACTGAAAACCAGATATTCAACGAAAACGCTTTTGCCGTGTCGAATGAAAAACAATTCCAATGTTTGTTCGGGCAATTTCACTTGGAACATTGAACCTCCTGCTGTCCGATGCCCGTATAGTGCTCGCCAATGTCATGCATGATGTAACGCGATGGTTTATACATAGAGCTGTATACGAATAATACCTCGTGTGTGCGTACATCAACGAGAGCCCCTTCTCCGCGCCCCACCGTCTCCGCCAAATTCAACGATGCTGTTTTCGCAACGAGCTTTCCTATCTTGCAACCTCAATATTTGCTACATCGTGCTCTTTCGGCTTTGTTGTCTTTTACAAATACTGTCAAAACTTTCGATTCTTGCGCCCATGCATCCACAGTAGTAGTAGTAGTAGTAGTAGTAGTAGTAGTAGTAGTAGTAGTAGTAGTAGTAGTAGTAGTAGCAACCAGGAGTTTGCTGCCCCTAGTCTGAAATTAGCTACAAATTAATGTTAAACGGAAATGAATCCACTATCAATATCCATATTCGGGTCAAGTTCTAATCGTGTATTGAAAAATCTTTTTAAAAATAACGTCCGGTTATTCAAACTAAAATGTATTTGGGTTAAATTTACATTGGCTATCATTGGTGCCTCGTGCCGTAATACCTAAATTATTATTTTCGATCGGACATCATTACCCTGTGATATCGGGTATTAATGTTTGTGAGTTATAAAATAAAATTCTATGGTTTGTGCTTAAAGCTTTATAAATGCAAAGTAAATTTATGTGAACATTGCAGTGCCATGTGCACTTAATATTATGATGATGACAGAGTGTGGTCGACCCAAGTACGCTTCTCGTTAAATTATTTTATTATTGTTGCTCAATTGTATAGAATACGCGAGTGACGGCAGCTCGCCCTTTCATATCTGTCGGTGATATAACAAATTCGTGTCGGTTTGGTATTATATCCTGCGAGTGCGTCCGAGGCGGCGGCGGCGGCGGCGGCGGTGACACCCACTTCCGCATCGATAATTCAAAGAATTATTATAACCGCTGACGAACAAACACCGCAACGATGCGGTAACGAGAGGCTCTCGCCACTCGTATAAATTACGTCTCTCGTGTGTGGCCAGGAAGAGCGAATGATAATTATTGAAATGCAACACTATCAATCGCCGACTCGACTTTCATTATTACTTGTTTATCAATCGAGAGATATTTTATCATCTCAAAACTCTATATGGATTACTGTGAAATGTTATACCAAACTCGTATAAACGTGTTATTCAATAATATGTTCAAAACTCGCTCATCTGGCCTCTGCCATTTGATGAATTATTTATTTCAGTAGAATAACGCAATCGTTCAGCTTTCACTATGTTACAGAAACGAGAAACTCAAAATTTGGGATTTACTTACGTACCGATTGTGGTGTAGGTGTGTGTTTTTTTTAACTTTAGCACAAGCTTTTTCACACTCTCAGTGACTTGTGCGGATGCAGTTGCGGCTAATCCTTCCCGAGGGCCATAACTTTTATTCCGGACACGGGGTGATAGCATCTAGACACCCCGTAGGCGATCATTACTTTTACTCGGCAGTGATAGCGCCCGGCTCGACACCACCGCGGTGAGCTATGCCACTGTCATTATCATACCTCGAGTTCCTGCTTCCGCATAATATTAGCCGCATGATTCGCTTAACGCATAACGATTTACATTCCCTAGAGTCGAGCCAAAAGCAACTATCCTATCCTGCGTCGTGTGTATCATCCACGCGATATCCGCTAACAACACCAAATATGCTTTGC